>JAGGAU010008548.1:0-16489 GCA_017657275.1 Termitomyces sp. T108 | reverse complement strand
TTGCTAGAGAGCTTACAGTCGATTCAGTGGATAGGCCAAGAGAACACTGCTATTGTTCAGCCTGGGGATATTCTATCTACAGGCTGCCTATATATACTACATTGGTGGCTGTGTTATTACTAATACTGTTTACTAATTGGGCCCTGGTATGTAATGGAGTATGACTAACAATAATCAATGCTGAGTAAGGTCCATGCATATGACTCATCAAGGCTGACTACTAAGAGATGGAAGGGGAAAGGGTGGGCTGAGCAGCCAGTCAGATCTGCTAGGGTATAGGCATATTGTCAGACTAAGCTCAGAGTAGGGTTGGACATGGTCTGGAAACCAGTCCCCTGACAAAATCCCCTGAGATGCCCTCAGCATTGAAATACTAGCCCCTGCCAAAATGAGATGACAAAGTGACGCTTAACATGAGCAAGAGCTTTGGAATGCTGGGCGGTCTATCTGTATCATGGATAAAATCAATTCTGAACTCTGGTTCTAGACTAGGGGACAAATCATTTGCCTTAGAGCCATTGCTTCCAGCAATGAATTTAGCATTGCTGATCTATCTGAATTTTCCTGAGAACACTACACTCTCAGCAGGGGCAATGGGCAGATCTGCACCAGACATGAATATCATGCAGGGTAGCATGCTAGTGCATAGTACTCCATTTCAGACAATGAAGCCTGACCAAGAGGCTAGGCAAAGACAAGAAGCATTGTTGGATCAGACAACAATCCCATAGGGAGTGACGTCAGCCACAAAGACTGGGTAGATGGAGAAAGTGAGAGAACAGGTGCCTACAGTGCCTCCAATTGTAGAGAGGCTAAGAAGGAGTGGCCAGGAGCCACCAGTAAGGCACAAGAGCCCCAGAAAAGTTCTGGACGTAGTGTCTGAACTGGACTCCTCAGATGAAGAGGAGGGTGAAAGGTTGCTGTTGACCATGTTAATCCAGCTTCAGCTAGTACTGGCCTGTTTTCTAATAGTCACAAAAGAATTGACACAAAAGTGTCTACAGCTTTATGTTGTGAAGCATTTACAGTTACTGGTACCTAGGGTTGATTCAACTGAATACATTGAACTTTTTACTTGCATTTCTGAGCTTGAGCTCAATGAGTACATAAAGCATAAGCTAGCCCAAGGGACAGCAACGTCAACAGCCACACTGGCTGAGTTGGTAGATTATGATGCAGTATTGCATCAACAAGCACCAGACATCATAGAAGCAATGGATATTCTGAATGAGCCTAGACAAGTGAATGAGTCCCAGCAGGACTATGAGAAGCAACAAAATGCTGCATGACTGTAAGCTAATACTAGTGGAATGCCTTGCTAGGCATTATCCGAGGTAGGGACAGAAACATCCCACTCTGCTGGAGATAAGGAGGCAGAAGATCTGCCTGAGGATAGGATGCCTCACAATTAAGGAAGAGGAATATGAGGAATGCATTCCCAAAGAACAAGTGACACCATGACATGTTGCAAGATGAGTCCACCTAGTGGACAACTGGAACAACTGTGTTAATTATCAATGCATCTGCAACCAAGACTTGCAGGAGTGAGGAGAGTCATTAATAGATGACCAAGGTATAGTTTTCAAGGGGCATAAAGGCATCACACCCATAGATAATATGAGGCAACAATTTGTTGCAAGGACTGGTGAACTGGACAGAGACCCAGGGAATGAAAGTGGTGACAATGACCACCACAGTGACTAGGGACAGGGTCATCATAATAACAACCAGGATGGAGAAGATTGTTGAGACAATTGTAGAACCCTGAACACAGGACTGCAGAGCCCCAATATCTAGCTATAAGGGCATGGTCATTGCCCTCTCCTCATGATTTGCGCCAGGAATAAATGAGGCAGTCAACATCCACATGGATCATATGCATGACTACCTTAATTGCCTAGTTGATGACTCTCTGGAAGTCAGGTTCAAGTTCCCAGATGGGGTACAACCCTGTAAAGTAGAGGGAAAGCATATCAAGGCATATGCTAAAGAATATAAGTCTCCCAGTTGGAAGACTAGGCCATGAACATTTGCTACCATTTAGCAGCATGCTGCTATGGTGGAAATGACATGGACCAGGAGCGCATATTTGTGCTCCATGAATTTATTGACAGCAAGGCATGGAACTGGTTCCACCAACATGTCCTGCATACAAATTGGGACAAACATGACTGGACCTTCAAAGAGGTCCTTATTGGATTGTATAACCACTTTGTAAATGTGGCAACTATGCAGGAGGCTTGTGAAGCCTTCAGGACAGCAGTCTACAATCCCCAAACAGGTGTCCAAACCTTTTATAATGAGCTTGTGGGCCATGCTCAAAACATAGCCATATATCCAGATGAGTTTACCATTTGAGAAACATTCCTGGATGGAATACCTGTGGAAATGTGTCACATGCTGATATGCAATGATGACTTGTCACTAGAGGTCAACACTGTGACCAAGTTCCTTGCATACACTATATGCTACAAGCAGTCTGCATGGACTGCCATGCACTACAATCAGCACAGCTCTTGCTACACTGCAGGGAGTCGTAAACCTGTCAAGGTTGGAATGTTCCTTGCAAAGCATTCTGAGATGGAACAAAACAACAATCCATGGTTTGTAGTACAGTGTACCCTGCCTATAGAGCACAGGCCTGAACTGGAACAATCTGGTAAAATACCAGCAGCCAGGGATGCCTGGTCTAGGCCCAGGGTGGGCCAGCCTGCACCAAAGGCGATGTGGGATGTGCCACCAAGAGTGGTCCTTCCCAAGGCCACCTTTGGTGGTGGCAATGCAGGATACAAGCCAACTGATGGGGTGTTGTGGTGCTACAACTGTGGCTGTACCAGCCACTATTCTAAGGATTGTAAGGCACTGAGAGTGCAAGTGCAAGCTGCTCATACAGCAGCAGCAGAGAGCATTGTGGGAAGCAATGCTGAGGTAGACTAAGATGAACTTGGTAAAGATGAAGAAGTTCCTCAACAGGTAAAGGAGCAGTCTGCAGCGGATGACATGGAGAGCATCCAGATTGATGGAGATGAATATGTTGCAGTAGATGTATATAACAACAATTACTATGCTCATGAGGATGAGGACAAGCATCTGTTTGCTCTAACTGAGCACCAGGGAGATCAATGCATCCACATGCAATGTGTAATACTGCAGAAGGCAGCTGACAAGCTGCAGAGACCTTGTTATACTCCTCAGAAGAAGGAGTGCCTAGTGACTGTCAGGTTCCGTTGACTGCGGAGGCTTCTTCCTAAGCGAGGCCTTACAAGGCGGACTCAAGGTAGCTACAAGCATGAAGTCCTACGTGATTATGGGGTCCGGGGTTGGTTCCGGGACTAGTGGGGGTGAGTCTGACTGCGTGGAGGGTCAGAAGGGCTAGGTCCGGGCTGTGGGGGTGAGTTCGGGGTTGCGCCGGAGTTCTGGGGGTACAAGGCGTGAGTCCAGGGATGCTGGTGTGGGCCTGGACTTGGTCCAGGGAAGGCGAGGCGAGACTGAGGGCGAGACAAGCCGTAAAGGGAAAAAGAGACGAGAAAAAGAAACGAGAATGAGATGAGATCGAACTGGGGAAAGGAAGTCAAGGACAAAAGTAAAGAAACGGATTGAGAAGGGAAAAGGGACTTAGAGCAGATAGGATAGAAGTAGACAGGAATAGATTGGGAGACTGAGACAAGATACGATAGTACGAGGTGAAGGAGACTGGGCAAGATAACTTTTTGTAATATTAACACTAGCATACAAGTTGTCTACGAAGGCCTTAAGTACTACGGACTCCGGGGTGGCGGGCTCAGCCAGGTTCCATGTCAGGTGTCGGGCATGATCACCGGGGTGATTGCCAGGTGATGTGGGTGATGAGGGTCGGGCCATGGTTGCAGGTGTCGGGCGTGATTGCTGGAGTGATTGCCAGGTGACGGAACTGATTGCCGGGGGTGCCGAGGTGATCTGTCTAAGGGCGGCCCGTGTCATGGGAAGTTCCGGGTTGATGCAGGAGGATCCAGGGTCGCAGTGATTGCTGGGTGTCAGGGTTGAGGGGGCAGCGAACCTGGGAGTGACAGGTGTCATTGTGGCGGTTGTCGCGGCGTTATGATGGGCGGCGGGGACGGCTGGTGTCGGGGAGTTGGTGTTGTCCCGGGATGGTGGGCGAGCTCCGGGAGCGGGTCGTGACAGTGACCTATATAGAGGTCAATGGACACCAAGTGTGGACATTGTGGGACTCAGGGAGTACCATGGGCATTATGCCTCAGTTTGCACATGTGAATACTATACATATTCATGAGCTCACAGACCCACTCATGCTCCAGCTGGGGACTGTGAGGAGTTGCACTATTGTACAATTTGGCATAAAGGTCAAGGTTAAAATGTTGGGACCACCGATGAAGGAATATGTGGACATAGCAAATTTTGATGGCTATGATATGATTTTTGGTACACCATTCATGCATAAGAACAAAGTCAATCTTGACTTTGTAAATAACAAAGTTATTGTCAATGGAGTACTGTTGAAGGTGGAGAGAGTTGTCCTTGCAGACACAGATGGCCATCTATGATAGTATCAGGCCACGCGTTGCAGGGATTGCAACTGACTAAAAGGTCACAAAAGTATGACAGTGGAGGAAGTTGATGAGAAACTGGCTCCAATTGCCAGCTTACCAGCAGATGTGCCAATAATATTGATGCCTGAGGAAGGGTTCTAAGGAACTCTGAAAAGAGGGGATGGGCTGGACCAGTCAATTGAGCCTGCCAAGGCCCGTCTACCTGACAATATTCATGCAGAATGAGTAGTACAAGAACCATTGGAGTGTCAACCAACAAGCTCCAGAATGAAGGTGGAAGACCTTATAACAGACTAGGTCAAAGTTCAACAACAGAGTGCCATGAGCATGGCAGAAACAACCAACAGCATAAGATCCTTCTAGGATTAACCAGTGCCACCACCAGACATGCAATGGGCCTATGACCCATGTATGCCACCAGAGTGGAATGAGGTGGTAGCCTCAATAGTAGCACAGAGGTGGGCCAGGTCATGTCAACCCACTGGAGAAGTGTATTGTCAACCTTTTGCTGACAAAATATCAGAACCATCAGAAGTGGTGTTTGATGAATGCTTGCTGAAAGCAAAAAGCATGCAGTGGTCAACAAAGTTGACAGTATCAAAGCCTCCACTGAGGCTGAGGACAGTGGACACTGGGGAAGTGCACTTGCGTACACTCAGAGAATGGTTTGAACCTGAAGTTCCATTGTGCCATAAGCATGTAGACAAAGGGAAAACCAAGGCTTATGGCCTAAGAGAGGAGGACATACCACAATTGTGCCAGCAATGGCAGCATAAATTTGTGGATATCATTAATGGAACAAAGAAGGAGCTTCCTCCATGGAGGGAAGTAAACCATGAGATTAATCTCATAGACAAGACCAAGCAGTACAAGTACCATCTTCCTCTCTGCCCACAAACACTACAGGATCAGCTTTGTGAAAAAACAAACCACTATATCAATGCCAAGTGGTGGGAACCATGACTAGCAATGCAAGTTGTGCCACTGTTGTGCATTTCCAAGAAAGATGGGACACTACAGACTGCATTGGATGTGTGACAGCACAACAACAATACCATCAAGGATGTAACGCCACTTCCTGATCAGGAGGCAATTTGCAAAGATGTCATGAAGGCCAGGTACTGGTCAAAAATTGACCTGACAGATGCATATGAGCAAGTACACATACATACATGTGGACAACATCCTGAAGATGGTGTTTGTGTCCCTGATGGGAACATTTGTTAGTAATATTATGCAGATTGGTGACTGCAATGTGCCAGCTACATTTCAGAGGTTAATGACCTCAATATTCTGAGATGTTATTGGAAAGTTTATGCACATCTATTTAGACAATATATTCATATTCTCAGATTCTATAGAGGAACATGAGCAACACTTATGCATTGTATTTGAATGACTGTGCAAAGAGAGCCTGTACCTCAAATGGAAGAAGTGCAAATTGTATGCACAAAGTATAGATTGCTTAGGGCATGTTATAGATGTGCAGGGTATTCACTCAGATTCTGATAAACTCAATCGTATTCAAGAGTGGCAAACACCACGCAACTACAATGATATCCAATGATTTGTTGGATTGGTGAACTATATTGGTAACTTTTTACCAGACATGACAGCCTACACAGGCCCTCTTATAGCTATGACCCAGAACAGGTCTCCATTTCACTGGCAACCATTGCATTAGTGGTGCTTTGAAATGATAAAACAAATCTGTGCTAAGATGCTGATTATTTGCCCAATCAATCCACATCTTGACAAGCCAATATGGCTCATTTGTGACACATCAAAAACAGGCATAGGGGCTATGTTTGGCCAAGGAAAAACTTGGCAAACCTGCAGACCTGCAGGTTTCATGTTGCACAAGTTTACAACTGTGCAACAGAATTATGCAGTGCATAAATTAGAGACACTTGCTATCCTGGAAGCCTTCCTGAAATGGGAGGATGAACTGATGGGATATAAGATCTATATCATAATGGATCATAAAGCATTAGAGTTTTTCAAAACTCAAGTACACTTGTCTCTACAACAACATCAATGGATTGACTACACGTTGCATTATCAATTTGACATAACTTATGGTCAAAGGAGAACTGAACAAAGTCATGGACTGCTTATTGCAATATTTTGAGAGTGACACTCATGAAAATATTCATGAAGCTCATGATTTTGTCCAAGCGGACAAGAGGATTGATCCAGAGGGTGAAGATTTGCCCTTGCATTGGTTCCAAGAACTAGCAGAACATCATGTCAAGATTCAAGCCATGCAGGCTCATGAATTGTACCATAGCAAGCGGCTCAAAGAGCAAAGCAAGGCCTGAGATCTTGAAGCTCAAGGCCTTGCAGATGCTCAGCTGGCCAATGTGTGGCCAGTACAAGACTTATTATCTCAGGAGGATCATCTGATGGTTGGACAGGTGCTAGGTAATTCTAGCCCCAGCCCTGTAACTGTTAACACAGCCAACACGCAATTGCACGCCCATATCCAACATGGATATTCTAAGGATACCATGTTTGTTGGAATACTTGACAACCAAAGGAGCATTCATGCTTTGCAATTGAGCAGCAGCTCATTTATCTAATGAGCTCAGCAGAGGCAAAGGTGCTATGCATACCATGGGAAAGATTGTTGATCACAACAATACTAGACAAAGCCCATACTATTAATTGAGTATGTATGATGTCTTTCACTTTGTCTGGCCAGCCATATTATGCAAACAGTGATAGAAGGTTTTTGCACCATTAACTGGCATTGTGACACATCTTTGCACTTGGGTTACATGACACTTGCTCTGCTCCCCAAATGGATTTTACATCCAACTCGAGATACCACTCTCTGGGAGCATAATATCAAAATTCTGCTTCCAGCAAAAAATTTTGTCACAAGCTGATTCCCATTGAACATCATCCTGAATTTGTACCTTCAATTCTTTGATTTGTCCACACAGAATCACGCTTCTCACGCCTACATTGGATAACCAGGTTGCTCGGTTCAGTCTGACGTCACATTTGTCACACTCCCGCTTCGAGCTCCGCTCGGACAGCTGGTGAGTCGGACGAAGCTTCAATGAAGCTTGGTTATACTGTGTTAATTATGGATAGTAGGCTGGTATGTATGAGAGCTAGTAACATATGGTTTAGCAGGATGCAACGCGTCGTGGTATCTTTGCAACGGAAACTCAATTAAATCCCGCTTTTGCCGTGGAATCGGCAAGCGTGACAACGTCTCAAACACCCTCGACGAGAGAACTCGACAACGAGACCACATCTTGACTCACAGCAAGCTTTAAGCACCTGTGTGTATTGACTCTACTTATACAATGCTAGTTCTAGACATGGGCCGTTTCTGAGGAAACTTTTTTGTCCGACGGCAGTCCGTCCGACAAATGACGTGACTCCGATCCGGCAAATACCGCCGGCATTTTCTGTATCAAGTCTCCACCTTGCGTGTAATTGATATTATCAATGCCAACTGCAATATTTCCTTCTGAGACCGTAACATGGGCAAATCCACTGAACCTTTCGTCGCTCCCGCCTCTCCCTCTCCCCAACTAGTGCACCCCTTTGCAAACACCAGCTCTTTGCTTGAGATACTACCTGATAGAATTGACATCGAAGAGGAGTCGCGCCTCTACGATGAGCTTATGCAAGTACGCTACTTCACCTTTTACAAGTGTTCCTTTCATTGAACAAGTGTTCTTTGGTGCCACTAGGATCAAGAATCTGACAGGCGCTCAGTAGTCAGCATACCAGGTTCATTAGACTTTCAGGGACCTCCGTCGGTGTTTTCAAAAGACATCTGGTTAGATGATAACACCGGTTCCGGCAAGAGTTTGGCATTTGCGCAGGATGTGAGGATCAATGGATGGACGAATGTGGGGGATAAGCCAGAGCGGGGGTACATCGGTGAGGTCTACCGTTTGAACGACTTCTTTACAAGGTTTGAGCTCGGTTGAATAGTTTATGACTGTGTGATTCGGACTAAGGAGGTTAGGAAACGCCCGCCATCTGCTCGTTTGTTAGTGATACTCAAAAAAAGTTTGATTCAAAGGGAACGACGATCCATGCCCACAAACGATACAGCGACTTTGACACACTAGAGACTGTTTTGAGGCGTACACTCCCGGTATGCAACACCATTATATGTGGTCTTCAAAAGCAAGTCTCACATTAATAACCGTCATAGCAATCCCAACGTCATTTTGTTCCCACTCTTCCTCCAAAATCCCCGCTATCACGTTATCGACCAGCCTTCCTCGACAGACGGCGACGACTCCTCCAATCTTGGCTCTCGGCAGTGTTACTGCATCCTGATGTTGGGGGTTCAAAGGCCGTCAGGATTTGGGTCATGATTTAGGTTCCTTTTCATATGGTCGGGTCATCGCGTTTTGTATCCCTTGCGTCTCGAACTAGATCTCTATGTCATGGGACAGTTTTTGGTTTTCGTATCTTACTATACTCTTGTAATAGCGATGGTTCATGTAGTACGCCACGTCTTTCCTTCTTCGGAAGGAAAATGGCCAGACGACCATCGATGCATCAATCACCATGTTATCTTAGTTGCACAACCAATGATAAGTGCTCCATTCTCACTCGCAATATCTCTCCAAGTCTACATTGCAATGTTGTTGTTAGATCCGCTGTGTCGCTCTCTACAGTAGTAACAATCTCGTGTACAGTCCACGATACGAAGACGTGACCTCATGTAGTAGCTTGGGTTCATGGTGTATTGTGTTTCTTGTTTAGAATTTTTACAAGGTTTGTTGCTTGGCGTTTTCTAACTCGTTGTTCAAGCATGTCGAGTGTGATAAGCTTAAGTGTTGTGTGAATCCAATATCACCAGACTGGCTCGGATTATATGAGACTATCCTCGAGGATAGGCCTGCTGGGTCCTGACGTATTGAATAATTTCTTTTTTTTTCGCCAATCTTTCCTCTTTCAGATAGATCCATTTAACACCATGCCTCTTATTTTGTATATATAATCTAGTCTGAATGGATTCGGAGGTTTGATCGATGATGTACTAGTACGACTGGGTCCCGGCCGTTTAACTTGACTATCTTATCTTTGATGTGCAACCATGACCACCAGCAATTCACAACTTGCAATCCCTCTCCACGTCTCGTACATTAAATCTCTTGGTGACGTATGTTTTATGCCGTCTCTGCTCAGTCTCCCCAATTTCATGTACGGCTGAACAGAACAAGGATGACCTCGCGTACCACCTGACGGCACATTTGCGCATGAACGCGGTCTATTGGGGCCTAACAGCGCTTTGTATCATGGGACACAAGGAAGCGCTCCCTAGGGATGAGACGGTTGAGTTCGTAATGAGCTGTTGGGACGATGAGGCAGGTTTGCGATTCTGGCTTATTTCTCTTTTTCCTTGTTTTCTGTATCTCCTACATGCCATACATATTCTGACATGAAGTCCCTACAGGTGCGTTTGGTGCACACCCAGACCATGACGCGCACCTCCATTCGACGCTCAGCGCCATCCAAATTCTTCTTATGCACGATGCCTTAGACCGTATCGACGTTCCCCGCGTTGTCAAATGTGATTTATGACTTACCATGGTTGTCCCTTGCTGAATTAACCCATCATCAGTCATACTCTCTCTTCACCAACCATCCGGTGTATTCGCAGGCGACTCTTTCGGCGAGATCGATACCCGCTTCCTTTATTGCGCCGTCAGCGCCCTCTCCCTCTTGGGCCAGTTACATCTCCTCGATGGTGAAGCAAAAGATCGGACAGTCAACTATATCGTGAGGTGTAGGAATTTCGACGGTGGGTTCGGGAACGTGATTGGGGCAGAGAGCCATGCAGCGCAAGGTGGTGTGTCATCTCTTTTTCCAGACCACAGTGTTGATTTGTTTCATCGGAACTTAGTTTTTGTGTGTGTAGCAGCGCTAGCGATTTTGGATAGGCTCGATGTGATTGACGAGGAGACGCTTGGGTGGTGGTTGTGTGAGCGCCAGCTACCAAATGGGGGGCTGAATGGGCGGCCAGAGAAGTTGGAGGATGTAGGTTTCTTTTACTCGCTACTTCTCTACTCTTCAGATTCTTCCTCGAAGAACTGGAACGGTCTAATGATATTATGCTCACCTCTGTGGTCAGGTATGCTACAGCTTCTGGGTTCTCTCCGCCATGGCAATTCTCGACAAAATACCCTGGATTGACGCGGATAAACTGACCGCGTTCATACTCTCTGCACAGGTACTTTTCCTTTCCTTCCTCTTCTCTTTCGCTTAAACACTTTCCCGCAGGACCTCGAGGCAGGCGGCATCGCAGATCGCCCAGGTGACATGGCCGACGTCTTCCACACACTGTTCGGCGTTGCCGGTGTGTAGCTTTCCTTACTCTCGTCTTTTTTTTGACATACCTTTGGACAGGACTTTCCCTACTTGGTTATCCAGGCCTCCAGGACCTTGATCCTGTCTATTGTATGCCCGCGGACTTGATCGAAAAGAGGGGTTTACGCAAGGCGTGGAATGCACTCAAGAGAAAGACAGCGTGAGTTTCGTTGGGACGATGTCAGAACGTTTTCTGGAAATATAGGCGCGTTTGTATATCTTTCAGTTGGATTGGAATGAGACATTTAGGAGCGGAATAGAATAAAATGTCAAATCTTCTACCCTCGATTAAGATATTCCGATGTATTTGTGATGTTCGAAGCATACACTAATTACAGTGAGACGTACCAACCACATGACGCACATTTCTCTTTGCAAGGCTAGGAAGTATATACCAATTACATTTTACGAGCCAAGTCAAGATATCTTATCGGCTAGAATTCAAAGGTGCCTGGATGGGATTGTAACAATCTCAACGTTTGTTACACCATACACCGGACTTTTTTGCCTTTTCCGATTCTTTTGCAGACTTTTCAATCTTTTGAAGCAGGAAAGAATGGACCTTTTCGCACTCTTGTATACAGATATCTTGCTATCCAGACGATCGGTTCCTGGGCTTGCCATGGCCTATGTTCTCAAAGCCATGTCCATCACTCAGCTCTCCCAATGTTCCAAATTGATTGTCATCTCCATTGGCTCGTGTCAATCTTGATGGACATTTACGAAGTTCAGAAACCAGAAAACTGTGGATCAGACACATATACGTAAGGGTGTAGATGGAATCTTGGAATAGGAATATCGTCGTTGACGTCGGCCGACACGCAAATGCGGAAAAGGCTTCGAGTTCTTTTCTTTCTGGGCGCGCGGTTACACCGGCACATGCGTACGTTTGCTAGGACGCACTCACATACACACTTGTGCGTATATGTACATGTCTACCCAAGAATTTCGCGTGCGTCGCGTCAATCAGGGAATTAAGGGGGGAAAGGGAAAAACTTGAACCCCGCCGGTCCAGATTAACGTCAGAGGCACAGACACCTGGGATTCTGACGGGGGCCATAAGGGATCCAGAAGAAACATATGCATGTGGTAATGAGAACAATCCGGCAGATTCGCTTGATCAAGACAGAGGTATGTATGTCATGTAACCTCAGAAGCAGGATGAATCAGATTCCTACTCGGATTCAGCTCTCTGCGTTCTCGCAGAACTGCATATGATCGGACCGACTGTATCAACTAAAAGGTCAATTGACTTGTCATTGTTGGAATGTCAATTATGCCGCCGGTTGAATGCAGTTCGGTGTAGGCACCGATCTTATGGCCGCGGTTTTCCTTAAGTACGTATGTATCACGACAAACTTGCAGGACGTAAGCGGTGAGATCAACAGAGTCGATTCGTCGAGAGGTATTTAAGGGGTTCGAGAGCCGATTAAAAATACTCAGGTGAAGATAATCAGGAATCATTCAAGTCCTGAACCATGTGGAAGTTTAAACAGCGTGTACGTTCAAATTCGTGAAAAGACCTAGAACTCCCGGTGAGTGATTAACGTTACTTGTACATCAGGTTCGGGCGGGCTTTTCTTTTCGTCGAAACGCCCATAAGGGTCGTTGATCATCGATAATCATTGGTTCATTTCTCCGGCTAGCCGTATCATTAATAGATTGATGAAATTATGAGAACTGACAAGTCAGCTGGTGTACTAAAGATGCAGATGGATCGACATACAGAGTAAGTACACAACGTCACGCACACGTTCCTCTTCTTCGTCCTCTATATTCCCTCACTAATACAGACGCAGATGATCCAGGGATGAGGGTTCATGATTACTAATCACACCGCACGATACCCTACCCTCCTACATGCGACCCAAAACTCCTCCCCACCCTCCTCGCTCCACCCAAGCGGACCAAGATTACATTCGGCGCACGCAATGAGCTTCAGTGGGCGTCCTGGAATCATCATCATGATACTCCGATCAATACCTCGATACAACCGCAGAAGGAACACGCGGGCAACTCACCGTTTCCACCCTGCGTAACCCCTTGCACAGGCTTTGAAAATCCGATGTTCTCAAACTGCATCGGAGTGGGCTTGATAAGCCACCAATCAGTGTCTTCTGATGGATCGGGGAGCGCGGCGAGGAGCGTTTGTGGGGGGAGTTGCGGTGGGTCCATCTGCACCAGCAAAATCGGATAATCAGCTTCAGGATTCCGGGTTGACCGATCAAGAGGAAGAGGAAGAAGGGCAGACCTTGACACTCGCGCGCCTCACGTACTCTGCCACGCCCTTTCTGAGAATAAAGCTCCCGCACCCGATCCTCGGGCATAGAATATCGAATCTGTTCACCGGGTTATTCTCCTGTTCGACGCGCAAACCCAGGAGGTCACTGATACCACCTTCATACGCCTCGAACAGCTTCGGAGTAGGTCGTACGCGCTTAGACGAACGCTGCAGCGCGTCCCACAAATTCGCGCGCATCTGCGTTTCCTGTTCCGGGGTGGACGTACCAGGACCCAGCGCGATTGCCTCTTCTGCTGTCTTGGGGACATCCGAGGACGCGGTCATAGAGGAGGCGCTGTCATTGTGCGGGGTATAGTTATCAAAAACGATCCTCATCTCATGCCACTTATCCTTCCCATGCACGACGCCGGAAATTCCCATCCATTCAAATCCTGCCTTTTCGTAGAATCCCCGCATCCCTTCTTTTGTGATTAGTAGTACTCGCGCGTACTGGTTCCTCTCTTTCAGCTTTGCGATGTAAGTCTTGAGGAGATTCGACGCGACGCCTTTGTGTCTATGCTCTGGCGCAACGCAGACTGAGTGAACACATACGGAGGAGGAGGAGGGGACGTGGGTAGACATGGTGATGTGTGTAAGGGTTGGAGAGGGAGAGAGGGTGGCGCAGACATAGCCGATTAGGACGCGTGGCGAGCCTGGAAGATAGGCGCCCAGGAAGAGATCGCCTGCCTCAGACTGGCGGTATCTGCAACATTGTAAGTAAGCATTATTGGATAATGAGGATTAGACGTACTTGAAGGCATCTAATGAGGCGGCCTCGTCAGGTGGGTAGCCTGAGAGAAGTTGAAGTAATCATCACAGCGAAAAATATGTGATTTACCTTCTACTTCAATCTTATAGGCCGCCTCGACATCCGAGGGTGCAATCCAGTCGTATTCAACGTTCAGAGGTTGAGCCATAGCGTGTAGCAAGAGCAAAGTGATGGCACAGCCCAAGATGCGCGTATCGCCGCATTAGTCCTCACGTGAATCCCATCAAAATTCCTGCATAAAGCTGCTCGTGATCAAAGAAAAGAACAAATTACGAATGCGACTGGTATACTGCCTGAATGACACGATCTGGAGGATAATTTGCATCTTCTGCTTGTGGAATACTTGCATCCTCGAGCGCACGCACAGCTGTGTTGTGATGTGTTTTATGGCAGATTCGACCGTTCTTTGTCTGTTTTCTGTCTGGCTACCGCTAACACCTACGGATCAAGCGAAGGAAAGAACCGGGCATCAAATCCCTGCAGAGGTATAGATATGCTCGCCATATAGGATCGACAATAGGAAGATGAGTTTTCGCTTGGTAAATTCACTGTGTATGATGATGATGGAGGTCACTCCCCTCCTAATGATAGGTCCAAGGGATTTCATTCCAGGTCGAACGAGATGATGTGTTTATTTGTCTATCAAGGGACGGATGAAGGCCTTCTATTGCGTTCTGGACGTTGCAGCAGCTGTTATAGCTGCCGTCCCCAATCAACGTGCTCTGACTTTTGGCAAATTTTGTGCCTGAAGAACTGATGCCAGAACCCAGAGAGATAGGTTGATCTGTTGTCCACACAATGAAGAAAGTTTGAGTTTGAGGTTACGAGAATTAGGAGACACCGGTAAAGGAATTTACTGCCCAGATAATCCCGAGAAATGGATGAAATAAAGAAGAATACAACGTGGCTTCTGTGGACGTACGTCAGTATCCTATGTTATTACTGGACAGAACATCAATGGATTAACATCTCCGGAAGGGCCATGCTACGGTCAAGATTGATTTCTGGAATGCCAGAACGTCCAAAGCATCATGAATAGGCTTAAAGACTGAAGACTAAGAAGGACATGGTATTAATGAAATGTCAAATAATGGTATCAATCACTCTCCGCGACGGAAATTCATTGTGCACCCACCCATTACTTAGTGAGTGTTAATACGATAGGGGATTGGGTTGTTAATGTGATTGATCAATGGGCAACTAAGATGCCACTGTTACACTTCCAATCACATTGATACTTCAAAGTCAAGATTGATTTCTGGAATGCTAGAATATCCAAAGCATCATGAATAGGCTAGAAGACTAAAGAGTAAAAAGGACATGGTAGATATGAAATGTCAAGTAATGGTATCAATAACTCTTCACGACGGAAATTCATTGTGCACCCATCACTTGGTAAGTGTTAATACGATAGGGGATTGGGTCGTTAATGTGATTGGTCAATGTACAACTATGATACCACTGTTACGCTTCCTATTACATTGAGACTTAACGGAGGACGAGCCAGTCCGTTGGAATAGACATCGAAGTCCGATCCCGTATCGTGAATGGTTGATAATATCGGTGCCAAGCAAAACAAAGATATCTGTACTAAAGAAAGAGAGGGGGGCGACGTGCATTGTCGTGCCTCACTCTGATACATCATCAACTCCCATCGTAGGTGTCTTCAGTTCTTGTCATGTTGTTGAGGATACATTACATGCATACTTTGCATATGTGCACACTATACTCCTGACTACTTATACCTTAACTAAGACCTATGTGTTCTTTACCTTACCGAGTTGAATTCCAACAGTGATGACAACCTGTTCATGATCACAGTTACCATAACTTGAATAATACCACCACTTACTGATGGGACCTAGGTCTCTCGTTCCTAGCTGAACTTGAGATAGTGCAGTCGACTTCAAACGAACCTCGTCTGTTTTTATAGAGATAACAGTACATTGTGCAGAAGAGCTATGATGTAAATTAGGACCTGACAAAATGTCGGATATTTTCTTGCTGTGTCCGATCTAAACACTGCTTGTACTCCTGCTTTGGTATTTCGTGATGCTAATAGCATTGGATCAGTAACAGGAAAAGGTGGTAGTAATAAGGGCAGTGGCAGTCACAGGCTGAGTATAGCTCCAAGACTATTATCGTCTTGCGGCCGGCGAAAGTTTGGAAACCCTGGAAAAGTATTGATTACTATCATGGTGAAGCATCGTGGCGAAGCATGAACTGATCATGACAGTTGTCTGAAAATCATGCAGCATACATGACGAAAGTATTCCTCAATCGTCATCGGATCCGGACCCGCTAATGCTAACACTTACAAACTCTCTGAGTTTTTCGTATCGCGATCGCCCACATGGAGTTCAACCGTTCCCGTTGAACTCCAGGTGAGCATAGTAATTACATTGTGTCCTCATACGTATCTAATACCAAACCGTTCCCGTTGAACTCCAGTTGAACTCCAGAACTCCAGTTCCTCGTGTGATTCCTAAGTCGAGACTCAATCGTCGCCTCCCCGCGCTGACCGCGACCTTCCCTGCG
>JAGGAU010008547.1:2330-16557 GCA_017657275.1 Termitomyces sp. T108 | reverse complement strand
TTGTATCATCGGGTCGTTTCCGTATGCCGGAGCCCGTACTCTACACCCCGTCGATTCCTTCGGATTCGTCGTGCTCTCTGGCGTCATCGCTTTTAACATGTTCGCTCTTGAATAACTCGCTTCAGGAACTTGGGCTGACGACGCCCGGACATCCTGTGATGTATGATAGTCCTGCGCCTCAGGATGAGAGGATCAAGTTGATGAGGGATGAGAGGAGGTATAGGTTGCTGTTGATTCATCAGTTTCACCCTTCTTGTGAGTTGGTCATGTCTTTTGACTTTCCACTCCTAGTTGCTGAAGCGTCTTCGTTTCTTGACAGTGATCCTTCCGCTCTGGGAACCATCACCAGTCAAGCTCGGTGCGGTAGGGTATCTCCTGAAACCAGAGGGAAAGTTCGTAACGTTGTTCAACTCTTTCTCACCGGAGAATGGTCAAGAGAGCGCCGTGCGGTGGATTGCCGTTGCTCTATGGCTATGGGCGGGTGTCATCGGGGGGTCAGCGCCAGGATAAGAAAAATGTGGCACAGAGAGGATACGATGCATTTGTTGGACTGCTGACTTTTAGAAGGAAAAGCGGGGCAGTGTCATCGTAAATATTCAATCAGCCATACCTTTGGTCCAACTGATTCACGCATGCTCAAGGCAAAGTATTGCCCGCCGTTATTCGTTCCCACTTCGAGCTGGACACAAAACGACGCACATGTTCACAGAATCGAGAATGTATCGTTGCATGGGCATCATATTCAGAAGGAAGATCTGTTCCTTGGTGATCACTCTTCCTGTTTTGTGCTTTATATGACTCATAATCATAATGGTTTTCTCTTCATAGTCATCGGTACCCTTGATGCTCAGGAGTATGCGCTCTCCGTGAACCCCAATCATTCAGATAGACAGGTATAACTGTTCTCTTAATAACTCGTTTCTTCTGTTGATTTCAACTTCTCAGTCACATTTCAACGTGTTTTCACCACCCAGGAACGGTGCGCCCCGGGGAACGTTTACTACTGACACGGAGATTCCACCTCAAATGGGCGGCCCCTCATACGACAAACCCGTTCCAGGCCACGCTATATCCTCGAGCAAGGTATCCAAGGTCACAATTGGGGAACTATTCTCGTTGCTTTAGAACCGACATCATTGTAAGATGGACACCCTTCTCTTTGCATCGTAGACAGTCTGCAAAGCCTCATTTGTTTCCTTGTTCTGGATTCTATCATTATTGTTTGTGTGCCCTTAGTCCCTTTTATACACCCCGCATCGCTTCATCAAGACAACCTACCTTTGATTACGGAATCTGCAAAACAGCCACCTTCTTATTGTACTTGATACATTCTCCATCTGCAATATAGCGTGAATCATTCGGAAACTTCGGTGCTTGATAGTCTCAATTGTATCGTAGTATCATTAATGAAACCACTATTGGCCAACGTTGAGAGGAGCATTTCTCTGCATTATCCCGTAGGAATATCTTTCACTGTATCATAAGTGACGAGGGTGTAGCTCAAAGGCAGAACACCTGTACTTCAATATTAAAGTCCACGAGTCGACGTCTTTCTGGAGATCCACGTTCTGAGTGTGGGGATGTCCTGTGACGTTTTATCATCTGTTCGTTTGAGTTGAACAGTACGAAAGAGTGCTACAGGCTACAGCGAGAGGAGCTGGGGTTACTAGCCAACCAACTAGGAGGATTTGGAGAATCGAGAAAATGAAGGGGCAAGAAGACAGGGACAGGACGATATCTATAGTGGCAAACAGTACGAAAGCCGGAAGATCGGAAGACGCGATTAGGCAAGGTTGGGGAACTTTGAAACCAACTCACAGGATTTGTTGTGATTATCGATTTTGAAGGCTCTGAGGCGTATATAACACGCAAAGTCGGCTTTACCTCCCGATTTCTTTGGTTTATAAGACGCTCTCGACCCCAATCCGTAAGAACCGTGTCGTCCTTGACTGAGACTGGCTCGTGGACTCGTTAGCTGGATTGACTGGTCAATGTCATTTTCTGAGGTTTGGTCGTCCGTAATCACAGACGTTCGACAGACTCTCAGACGGTAAACTTCGTTGCGTTGCCTTGGGAGAAAGAGGTCGGCCAACCTGTAAACGGATAATTGATGCGTAATTGGCATTTAAGCGCCCATACAATGTGACTCAGATCTTATCAGATCATTCACGATCATGTTGCGCGCGTGACTGTGACGGTCTTTTTCTAAGCGTGCCCTTTGTGTTTTTCGTGGTCGACCATCATCAAGCGTCCTATCAGGTAAACAAACCTCATTCTACATCGCCTATCTTGATACCTTGTTTGTGTGCGCTTGGATTCCGTAAGGTTGAGGATGTCTACGCCTGCGCTGATAGACATCTACCTGGGATACAAAATATGGGTGGACAAATTTCCCGATCCAATTTCGTATATCCGAGTGTCCAAGTTTACGATGGCTTATTGCAGGGTATGTGGTTTTTATGTGATCAGCAGTCGAGTTTACTGTTTAA
Source organism: Termitomyces sp. T108 (assembly GCA_017657275.1). Lineage (NCBI taxonomy): Eukaryota > Fungi > Basidiomycota > Agaricomycetes > Agaricales > Lyophyllaceae > Termitomyces > Termitomyces sp. T108. The sequence goes on along the minus strand of JAGGAU010008547.1, from coordinate 14,068 downwards.
GATCAGTTATCCCGTGCGATTGGGAGTTTGGATGATGTGGATACGTGTCTGCACCAATAAGATGAAACGATACCCATTGTTCGTCGAGAGGACTTCAGCATCGTATCCATTGTTGGAGCTGAGGTCAGCAACAGTCGCTGCTGTCATCTCTTTATCCACTCAACGGACGTTCCATATACCATCGTAAGTACGCTCGCTACACAGTATGAGAGGGGTTTCTATCAATCGCCTACTTACCTGTCACTATTTCATTGTTCGCAACCTTGTAGATTGTGACAGATTGCATTGATGTGTGAGGTCAAGGCGGGCGGCTGTGCTCAATGTGAACCACTTACATTTTGGACATCGCAGGTATTCGTAATCTCTTGTGTTCCACAGATGAGGTTATGCTTTTATGCTCTGACCTCTATCATCGCTACTTTTATAATAGAAAAACTCATTCTGTGAAAACCTGTATCAACGACCGTTACAGGTACAAAGAAACTTGGAACGGTATAGTATGGATATCCGCATAAAATGATTCAAACTGCTGTACAGGTTGTAAATTACGGTTACGGTGCGGGGATATTGTTAGTATAAAATGGCATGCGCACGAGAGAATAGACAGATTTTCATACCCGCACAAGTTTAGCTCTTTTCCGTGCTGGCAACTTTCGGCACTGTTTGCACTCTCCTTCTCGTTGCCTCGACCATCTCACGTGGTCTCTCACTTGTGGCCTCTTACTGTCCCGTTGCTTCGCAGTCGCCAGCTGTCTTGTGGCCTCTAGCTGTCTGGTTCGTTCACTCGGTGTCTTGTAAAGGTCTATCTTGTATCTGGTCATCGCGGAACCGCGGCTCGGTCATTCCGGTTATTCTTAGCGTTCCCTTGCTCACTGCTCGCGTCTTATTACTGGGTCACGTTTAAAAGGCTCAGTAGGATTCAGTCATCTACCTGACTAGGCTTTGTGTTGGGCTATCTCCCTACCTCACCGGAACAATGAAGAATCTGATAAGTCAACTTATCGTCACATACTAGGCCAAGTAGTTACCATTGTATTGCAATCAGCAAAGATAGCTTGGATGTTCGCAAAACTGATGTGTAGGAAGACGATGTTTGATCGAGGGAAACAATCATCACTAGTTGAAGAGTTTCACATACGATTTACATGTATATCCAACTTCTCTGTAGTCCGTCAGCGCCGGAAGGAAAGAGAAGATTGCGAACGCGGTACCAAAAAAAAACACGTTTTGCTTTGGGAAGAAAAGAAAGGAAGTCCGCTGGAGAGTGCTGTTTAGATTGCTGACATTCGCTACAATTCGAGAATGTCCTTGGTTATGTATTGTGTGTCAAGTATCATACATATATCCCGACTACATCATCATTTGAGACTTCAACTCTCGATCACCATAGTGACGTTGAAGGGTATAACCTGTGTTAACGATATACAAAGTTCGGCCGCTGCATGAACGGCCTGTTCAATATTCTGAGCCAAGCAGACTTTGCGTATGACGCACCTCATCATTCGCTCGAAAACAATCGTTGTGTCCACAAGTTTTTGGCATTTTGTAGGTTCGCCTGAGTATCGTACTTTTTTCTGATACTGGGCAGGCGCTTCCTCGACAAGAAATTCACTGCGTGAATGCCACACAGGGTAACGATCTTCAATGTCCAAGATATCTAATTCACGACGCTTGAACCACGTAACAAGTCAGAAGATTACAAAAAAGATTGGAATATGAAATAGACATACAATGTCGATAGCCTCTTGGAGATCTTTGATTTCCTGTTTCGAGGTATTAGATGAGGGATTTTGAATATTGTAGAACCCATACCTCAAGTTCTTCCGTTGTGCATAGTGGGTCTTCAACCGGTTGTCCGCTCAGTTGAATATCAGCGGAAATCAGAGTGGTATTGCCAACAGCAGCTCCGTCAGTTGTATTGGCAGCTAGATTAAGATTTGTGTTTATAGCAATTGCACTTGCGAAGGTGGCAAGGCTGCAAGAAAGGATGACGAGGCTTTTGAAATGCATGCTAAGTGGATGAATTCGCAATGATTCAAAACACAAAACTTTGTCCTCCTTTTATATCGGACAAGCAGAATCGACCCAGGGCTGTAGCATGGGCGGAACGCCTGCCACTGGCGCTATCATACATGCATAATTTGAGACAGCATAGGAACGGCGTAGGGGATTTTCGGAATACCATTGTTTTCCTGCATGCAATGTTTTTGTTATCCATCTGCTGTCTTACATTGTCCAACGAGATGCAGAACCTGATGATGTGCACCAAGCGAACAGTGATAAATGGTGCGGACCGAAATCAATCGGCGACCCTTTTTTTAATATCGCCGTTTGCTCAACGGCGAGTAGTTAAGCCCTACTTTTTTGGTTGAGTAACTTCTTCCTTTTTGGTCTCTCGGATTTGCACTGACTTGTTACTTAGTGCTTGGAAAGACTATCCCGTATAGGAAGTTTCAGCCTTTCTGTGGAGAATGTGTGAAGGGACGACATTTGTTTTCGGAGAACGTGTCATAGACGGAAGAAAACAAATTGAGTATTCGTCGGGAGCAGCCCTGAGCCGAACAAGGGGGCTCGATGATTTTTTCTTGTGAAGGTTTAGTGATATTCTTGGCGGATTTAAGATCCGTAATCAATACTCATACATGCTACAGTTTTGTACATCCATCGCGGACATTATCCTTCTTGAAGTCTCCACAAGAATTGATATTGAAAGTGCGACCGGGAGTGACTCTCCTGTGACCGTGCTGAGCGGTACATCGGCTCCTAGAACGCTTGTCCCAGAAGATGTATTGTCGACCCAAGAAAGAACAATCAATGTGAAGGATGTCCTCTCTGCTGTTCTTCATCTCGACCCATTGGCGGCGACATCGACCTCGACTCTCTCAGCCTAGATTCTCTGATATCCATGGAAGTCACCCCCGTTCAGGTCATTATTTGGCCTTGAGATCCCAACCAACTTCTTCACCACCCATAGTTCACCTCGGGCGCTCTAGACCCACCTGGCTTCTCCCACAAATCGCGAAATTCTCAGACATCATCCATGAGGAACCTGAGTACATAATACTGACGCTCCAGAGAAAGGACTTACCTAACCAACTGCCACACAAAAGATCAAGGTTCGTGGGCATTCAAGCTTGCAGAACAACTTGCTCACGAAATTCACACATCCAGCTGGGTAAAAATTGAACACACAATTGATGTAATTTCAAGCCTAACAAACATGCATGATCGATTAGGAGGGCAGATTGAGTGATTAGAGAAGCCGAGGTCGCAACAGTGTTGATTGACAATGAGCATGATCCCGTCAAAGACACATGGTCAGACCTAGCCATAGGTTCTTCAAATATGCATGTATGTGTTCTCAATACCAGAACTGGTTCAAACAGTCAAATGGGCTCTTTCAATATTCTGGGCGTTGCATCTGCTTGGTTTGGTTCACTTGTGAGCATCTGATAGGAATATAAACACCGGGTACTCAGTGGTAAATGGCGAAACTCGGAGACATAGATAAAGTCAATGGTCTGCAGTCGCAGATTGGCTGCTCTGCCAATGCTGTAACATGTCAGCTCTAGTGGCGCCATTTACCAAATCAAGCAAAGAGGGTCGACATCTTACCTATATATTTACCAAGGATTCAGGATGTTGAACGAGTTTGCGAATCGCTTCGTTGTTTGGGCGTCAAGGACAAGATTGACTACAAGCCTGATGCACACACCCATTGTGCTATCGACGCCGGAATTCCATGGCATATTCGGCCAACGAAATTAATATTATATGTAACGCTAGTTGTGGTAAGTGTACAGCGATCACTCTAAAATCTTCTGGCTTGAGCCAAGGTTATATTGGTTGGTTGATCTTTCACGAACCAAGTGGTTATACGATTCCAGTACATAATCGATGATCTAGAGCGATAAATAGATGTTTTCCTCCATGTTTCGGGATGACATTACAGTGAAGCACATCTCAAATATAGGTTAATCTATGAGACTCTGCAAACTTGCACCTGCTGACAAACCTGGTTGCACACAAGAAAGACTACATCAAGTCCGTCAAGTCATTGTAGTCACCCTCGTACCAGCTCCCAGCATACGTCACAGGTGCAGACCGTATCCTAAAGAAAACCAAGAATGAAGGCGTTGAAGAATGCGAATTGGACCCGCCGCGAGATCGGTACACTCCGGCTTGGGATCAATGCATTTGCTCCCATCTGGGAGGCGAAGCTCCATGTATACGAAACGACAGTGGCACAGAAGGGGTGGGCGACGCCAGAAGCGGATGAGACTCGAATATATGGCAGAAGAGGAATGAACATCGAGATAGTTATACATGGGATGTATGGTATCATGTGTGTATGTAGGATAAACGGTACAATGCAACAGTCTTCAATTGGACCTACAGAAAAGTCATCAAGTCGAAGGTTAAATATGGTTGAAGGTGAAAAGACATTCGTAACATATCGTTAAGAAGGTAACCCTAGTCATACGATGCACCTAACGCAAATCCACAATCTCTAACGGGATGTCCTTCATCTGCACATGACCCTTGTCCGCGTCCTGGAAACAAACAATCAGACTTCTATGACAGTCGTAAGTTTAGGACTAACTGTATATATCGGTAGGTCAGGGTGTGGATGGAATGCCTCCTTTGCCTCGCATTTGAGCACTGTTTCGAGCCCGGGCGGGTCGGTAAGGCGGAAGATACCGAAACTTGTGAGTACGAAAGGCTGTTAGTGTCAAGTGCATTTAAAGGGCATAGGCCACGTACTTGGGATTGGAATTCGGTGCGCAGACGACAGCGAAAGATTCACGGAGCATACACTGGAATCCCGCATGCGTATGGAGATCGACAGAAGACATAAAACCTGTGTTTGACAAGTGTCAGCCTAGCCATCGAGAACTCGAGTGCGGAAACATACAAGATTGAGAAGGGTGGGTGTGAATCTGCATCATCATCGGTGAGCGAGTATGTAGCACAACAAAAGGCTACGAATTTCACCCAGCCAAGCGTAATGAGCGCCCTCTCCTCCGTAAACTGCAGCACCAACTCCTCTTCGTCCATCGTACAGGTATCGCTAGTCGCGTGCTGCTTTGGAATCAACAGTGTCGTCACCGCATACTTGTTTCCTCGGTCACGGCCGAGCAGAAGACCACATGTTTCCAAGTTCTTGCTGGTGTTTGCCATAGCGATAGTGATGAATCGAGAGAGACATTCGCGGGGAACATTTACTTGGCGCAGGCCTTCCTTCGTGAGAGGCGCCTCGGTCACCGCTTGTAGTTGCTGCTGCTGGCCCATGTGCTTCGGCGGCGACGGAAGTGGAGGCAGTGGAGGAGCAGGACGAGATGGTCCGGGATAGGTAGGTTGATCGGTCGTTGGCGGAGGGGTTGGTACTTGCTCTGAAAAGGGCATTCTATGGGATGGCGAGGGATGAGGTACAGGATATGGGGAAAGTCGGAAACCACTGTCAACGGCGGGCTGGTATCCCTGGTGCTGCTGGTGCGGCGTCATGATCTGAGGATATTGAACACATGCCTGGGCTGGCGGTAGCGAGGTGGTGGTGATGGGTAACGGGTAAGAGATCGAGCCACTGCCGACGATGAGCTAGAACAAGATCCTTAATTAAAATCACGTACCCCCGGGCAGGCGGTCTGGATGGGTATTCGATAGATCCAACGCGGCGACGACTCAGCTCAGGAGAGTCCGAGTCAGTCGCATCTCCGTCGTACATTGTCGCCGGACTTTGGAGCGGAAGCCTGTAAGGTTCGATAAATGGCGACGGCGCCGCAGGGTGAGTGTACGACGAAGTCATCGTCATACCAGGATTATTGGCCGATATCGTCTGTCGAACATTCCGCGCAGCTTCGTCTGCCTCCTGCTGTCTCCGTGCAATTTCTTCCTTCTCCTTCTTCATCTGCTCCTTCCTCTTTCGAATCTCTTCCTCGCGTTGCCGCATCTCCTCCTGCTGACGAAGGTGCCGGGCTCGCTCCTCCTCCTGCTGCCTAACCATTCTTTCCCGTGCCTCGTCCTCCTTTTGCCTTTGCCGCCTCATTCGTTCCTCGTCTCCAGCAGCAGCAGCCTTTTGCGCCGCGAGTAAGGCCGCAGTCTTCCGGAGTTCAGCATCCGGCTTGCCATCGAAGTTCAGTTTCTGCATCGCCCTGACATTACGCCTGTGTTCCTCGGCACTCGGAAGCACCAGCGCTTCCCCAAATCGGACTTCGCGACTCTGGTGAGCATTATCCCAGTCTACGACGCGTTGCATGAGGATCGGTTTTATCTCCCTCATCCGCTCCATCATGTGCATCCCATTCTTCAAGGATTTCTCGTGAATCTCATGCCGTCTGACCACATAAGTAAATCACTCACTAGGTTAAGATTGTGCCTCTGATCCTCAGTCAAAAGGATTTTAAAGTCCCGATGGAGAGGCAGATGTTCCATAACAAGGGTCGCAGCCCTAGCGAACTTGATAAACGCCGTTTGAAGGTCACCATCATCGTAGCATAATTGAGCATCCTTTCGAAGTTTCTCCGCCATCCGCAGCCAGTATTTGAGTTCTTTGGAGTCATCCCAGAGATTATCAAGCGCGATTTTCGCGAGATGTGTTATTGTAGGAGGCCGCGAGTCGTGTGTGGCGGGGATAGTCGTCATGGCCGAACACAAGAACAGATCTCAGCTTCAGCAACCAGAAATCGTCCACGTGACTTGGTCTATCCATGTGCACTGCTTCCCATCAGTTCTGCTGATCAGTCAAGTATGAACATTCGTTCTCTCTCCACGATCAACTGCTAGTGCTGCTGCACCGGCGGAATGATAATGAGCTCATATTCCCAATAGATATAGATCGTGGTGTCGCGTATTTGTCGACGTTGTTGAAGTCATCTGTCCGTTTCAATGTGGGCCTCGAAGTTTTGCCGAATCGCATGTTTATTTCGAGTTCATAAATCTATGGACCACCAATCTTTAGAAAGCAAGGAGGCATGGTATCACCTCAACTTGCGTAGAGTCCATCAGTCCCTCTCCAGAATCGCCTTTTGACACGTGAACAACCAGAGTGTTCAATTCGGAACGATAGAATCTAGGATCTGTATTTGTATTCTCCCGAATACTTAAATACCGATTGATACTACCGCGAAGCCTGCTGGACTTCCAATGCATCTGGACTGCCTGCCCCCGTGACCTGGCAGGCGAGTAAACACAAACGTAATTCAACACATGAACTTTCTTGATTGGGAGCCTCGATCCGCTGCCCACATACATCCGTTCTTCGACAGCTCCCACGTTTTACCGCAGTACTTCCATTAGCACTAAAGATACACTCTTAAATACACATGCAAGCTCTACACCCCTTCTTTGCAAACAGCTCTCCCATTTCAGAACTTACGCAAAATGTTGAATCAGATTGTCAAATTGGATGTCGCAGATGTCTGCGTGTTCTTCATCTTGCTTGGGATCGTCTATCTTTTGTGTCCCAACCTCAAAACTGAGCGTCGGTTGCCTCCAGGCCCTAGTGGACTGCCGCTCCTTGGGAACGCTTTACAAATTCCTACTCAAGTAAGTTTCTCTTCCCTTTTTCTCTGACTGCTGACACTGAAATGAATTGCACGCATTAGCACTTGGCAACGTACTTCAGGCGAGTCATCAAAGAATATGGGAACCTTGTCTCTTTGAAAGTAGCAGGATTTGTAATAATATCTCCTATTTTTGATCTCTACTCAACGTGCAGCTCTCCTAGACAGTGATCCTGATTGGAGATCTGAGAACTGCCAAGGAGTTGCTCGAAAAACACGCGTCCAAGCATTCATCACGCCCAATGCTACCATATTTCGTCAGTAATTGTGTAACCAATCCTTACTGAAAACCTAAAATGGTCGCTTTGAACCTTAGCGGAAACATGTTGATCCCGAAAATTATCTGTGGGCTTTCAGCGAAGAATGCGAATCCCATAGCCTTGGACGAAAACTGACTGCCGGAGTCATGTCACTTGTACGAGCAGGGAAGACGGAGGGGCTACAAGAATACGAGGCTGCTCTGAACATTCAGCATTTGCTTGATGATGATGGCAAGGACTGGTTCCACCATATTAAACGGTATATTTCTTGCAACTCGACTGAAACACAGACATCAATTGTATGATATTGGACAGAGTTGCAGCAAGTACCACTCTGACAGTCTTGTTTGGTCTGCACTGTCCGACCGGTTGCGAGCCGGAGTTGAAGACATTCCATGATGTAAGCTCGAGTGTTCAACTGCCATGGTGTGACTCAACCCCATGAGATAGCTCCTTGTCGAGGAGGCTTACCTCGTGACTCCGACCGCCAGTATCACCAATATCTTCCCTTTTTTGGATCTTGTTCCTGGGTCGATGTCATGGCGGACCCGTGCACGGTCGTACCGGATGCAAAGTAATGCTTTGTATGAGAAACTAGTCCAGAATGCCGTGACAGGCGGCGCGTCCGATATGAACACGTAAGTTCTGTGCTGTAAATAAACATTTCGATTGTTATCAGTGGTTCACTTTACAGGTGGGCTGCCTTTTTTGCAAAAGAAGATAGACCTGGAGGAGATCAACGCCGTCTGGTGAGACAATTCACCTCGGTGAGCATATTCTTATAACTTCCATGGACACAATGATTGAGATAATTTTGTAGGCAGCCGTTGAAACAGTGAGGTCTTTTTGTACTTTCCCAAATCGCCTTCACAATCAGATTTAGACTACAATATCTCTGCACACTTTTGTCCTTGCCTGCATCCGTTATCCAGACTGGATTGCTAGAGCTCAAAGAGAAATTGATGATATCGTAGGGCTTGACCGCTTGCCGACTTTTAGCGACCGTCCTTTCTTGCCTTATGTGGAAGCTATTGTGCGAGGTATGTTCATTAATGTTGTTCGTGTTTGACCTGATAATAACGTTATCTTAGAAACTCTCAGATGGCGTCCTGCAGGTATGATCCATATTACCATTGAGCTATCAAAGCTGAACTCCAATTCTAGTTCGATTTGGCCTCCCTCACCGATCCATTGCTGATGACGTGATCGAATACCAGGGTAGACAATATTTCATTCCAAAGGATAGTATCATATTTGCTGTCACCTGGTGGGCAAGTTTGTCTGGTTACAAGTCGTTTCTCAAACCGATCACAATAGGGCAATTGAGCATGACCAGTCAAAGTTCAAAGAACACGACCGCTTCATGCCCGAAAGGTTCTTTGATTCAGAAGGTAATCTCAAACAAGGTTATGAAACAAGTGCATTTGGATTTGGTCGACGAGGTAGTACCAGTCAACTCCATCTACCCATCATCCCTCAAGTTCCTGATTATGCGCTAGTATGTCCAGGCGTCCCGTTTGCGGAGCGAACACTGTGGATAAACATAACCACTATGCTATGGACTTTTGACATTTGTCCATCTAAAGAAATTGATCGAATTACTGGTTTACCATTTCAATATGATGACGGCGATGCAGCCTTCAACGGAGATGTTTGTGATCATCCTTTCTCCTAGGACTGATACTGATCGGCTTCCTCGACAGCTCACAAACTCGCCCCTGAAGTTTCCTGCTGTCTTCAAGCCTCGCTCCTCACGGCGAGTAGAGGTTGCAAGGAGGGAATGGTCTGAACATGAAAAGGATTTGAGCGTACTGATGCCTGTTCCCAAAGATAATTAGATTACTTTGTTTGTACCTAGTCACCATGTATTCGAATCAATGTCGACAAGAATCCACGAACCTCGATCGGAGAAGAATAATAGAATCAGGTTTTTCTTGTGTGGCAAGAGAGATGCAGCAAAGACTCACGTTCGCATGCTAGATGGAGAGTACACTGCTATTCGGTATGAGCAGACAACTTGAATCATAAAGTAATTATCGTACCCCCAGAGTGCATGGTGATAAAGAGAGAATGAGGGGATGTAATGGTGATCTTTCATTCAGGCGAACTGGGAAAAGTACAGTGAGGATCAAAAAGCTCAGCCGTGCCGCAACAAAATCGAAAGTGGCAATGTAAGATAACCGGGGTACTCAAGGCTGTACCCTACCTAATTCAAACAGGAACGTGCTACTTGTACATGCATCCCATGTGAGGCGATGACAATGTGAGAAGAGTATGGCGTCACAATCACGATAACTAGTTGTACATGTCCAATACGAATTGCTCCGTGTAAGGACCCCTTCACCTCAAGAGAGGAGCATTTGATGAATTAACATTCGCTATGTATTTTAATCATGGATCAAGAATAACATTCCTGAACCCACGATCACGGAATACTCTGCTCGGTAAGACGATAGAGTGAAGGCAGAAGTATGTAGTGGACAGGCATAGTCATGAGCTACGCAAAGAAAAGCAGATTGAGAACATTTGTCTCTTGTGAAGGAGTACGGGCAGAGTTCTATGTATATAAGAAAAGTCACAGTGAATGAGTCCAGGTTGACATCCTATGTATGATGTTGTGTCAATGGTCGATCTCTACGATATTTGTGATGAAATAGGAACTTGCAAAAAGGGAAGTATTATGAGAATTTTGAAGCTTAGATATTCAAGCAGTCATTGATCAATTCTAGATACAGCAGAGAAACCCGCGAAAATTGTGAACCACTATTTGAACTTATCCTACAAGAATCTATTGGGATCAAGGCAGGAAGATTGGAAGAGAACGCATGGCATGGGGAATATGTGCGGGTGCCACTCGTACACTCGTACCTCGGAATCGACAGCTAATCGCGAGGTTACTGAACCACAGTTGAAAGTTGAATTCTGCCTTGAGACGCCAGGATACCTTACCTATAATCACTATCATTCATTTGGAATTCGTGAATCTTGACGCATAGCTGAGACACAACTCATCAGAAAGTGACCTGACCTCAAAAAAGAATAGCCTATGATAGAAAGAAACCGCAAATAAGCCGAGGCGTCGGGAAGGATGCAAAGACATCAAGTAACAAATCACATAACGACGTCATAGGTACAGGGGACAACAAGGTAAAAACAGATAGATAGAAACATGCCAGGAAGGTACAACAACTGAGAGAAAACTAAGAAACAAGTACCTATACGAAGACAAGTTAGAAGATGATTCAGCGGATGGGACAAGGCATATATCAGAGACTTGAATGGTTCCTGACGGAATCAGGCCCATCGTGCAAGCACATCGCAAAAGGTATGCAGAGAAAAAATTCATCATAAAGAGGGAAGGAGGGAGAACACTTACAAGGAGCATCAAGATCGAGCCAAACAGGATGAGCGACTGGGAGCGAGAAGTTAGTGTTTGAACGCATCAGAAAAATAAAAGACATGGAATCAGCGCAGAAAATACGTGTTCTTCTCATAGCTGCAGAGCTTCGAAGTGAGCTGAGTTGTACGTGTATAACTCATCAAAAAAATGAAAGCAAAAAGATGAAACTCACTTTCGGTTCCAATTTGAAACGTCCAGAATTGGACCTCAGCAAGTAAAACTTCTCGACACTTTTACGACTTGCCCTAAACTCAGCCACACTCATCAACTATACAGGACATCGTGATCACGTGTCAAGTGACGCGTCGCGTCGACAGAAATCGAACGCGAATAATCTGATCTCGCTCTCTGCCTCAGTCCCTTGTAATTGCTCAAACAATCAACGCGCTTTATAATCCATCCAATTTACATATAACAGACCAACTCATTGCCGGACAATCATACACTAGTCACTGGACTGCCCTCCCTCAACCCATTCATTCGTCCTCACACTTGCTCTTGGAGCTTGACCCATTC
>JAGGAU010008546.1:0-16580 GCA_017657275.1 Termitomyces sp. T108 | reverse complement strand
CAGCCCAGACAACAATCCCCAAATGTTTGCCAGCATGCTCATAAGAAGCAAGAACCAAGGGAGCATCTAGTTGGTGTTAACCAATGATGCAGTGATGCTGACTCAGAATCACTGATTGCTTGATGGCATCATGATCAGTGATTGATGATCAAAGATCCTGATTTAAGATCCCAGACCATGGATCAATGATCCTAGATCCTCTGATTGTGGATCATCAATCAAACCTTTGTCAAACCAGCCTCTGCTTCTCCAGAAACAAAGCCTCTACATGCTCTCTCCTCTCTCATCCCTTACCACTGGCCAACCACTATGTGCACAAAGGAAATGGGCCCTGAATAGGAGAGGCAACATGGGAATAATCAAAGCAAGGAAGAAGGGAGGATGGGTAGAATGATGTAATAACGTGGAACTAACTGAAACAATGGATAAAGCATGGCTATCTGCATACAATCACCTTGTACAAGGAACAACAAAATCACACCAAGTATACGTTGGTGCATGCATGATGAAACAAGGATAAAATGGAAGAGGAATTGGGGATTCCAACAAGCAAATTGATTGTCATGGTGTGGAATCCCCAGGGAGTGGATTCTGAGACCTAGGAGCTTTAGTTTGACTTCAGGCTTTTATAATTATAATTGTAATTGAACCCCATTTTGAGGAACTATTTAAGTTACTTACTTAAAATAAAATCAAAATCTATTATAACTATGCAAATCTAAAGTGTGTGCTACATGTGTCTTAAGCCCCATGAACTCACAATTTGGAAAGTGATAAGATCTGATCAAAATCTTCAATCTCAACAAGTACATTTTGCATCAATCTTACTTTGTTCAGTTAAGACTTTGCAAGGTCAACTCAAGGCTAGAAACTGCCTGAAACTTACCATATTTCATTTTACTTGTCTTGACTTGTTCACTTTGCACTTGTGCTTTATTATAACTATAATATTTATCATTCAAATTTACAAAGTACACTCTACAAAAACTAAATATACATATAACTAATTGTAATAGATTGTTACTGTCATCACTTATTTCAGCACATATAATTTGGTCTAATTTAGTTATTGCATGAAATATGCAAGTTAGTTCTAGCCTGTAACTAATGGTAACATTTTTTTGAATCTTCTACTAGCAGCTCTAGACTCTTGGCTCTCAGTTATCCACCAAGGCAACCTTTCATCAAACTTCTCAAATTCTCTGGTGTCATGTAAAAAACATGTTCCCATGACTAGTGCAGGTAATTCAATTTTACTGAACATGTTGTAGAGACAGTGAAGCCATCATTATATTATTGATACTGGACTATATTTGATGGCCAATTTATTTTGCTACCTTGAGATCCTCATATTTAAGACTGTATTTCTGTCTCTTATGTGAGCAAGATGCCAACAGCATGAGTCTACAAAACCCCACTGAAGCAAAATGAGCAAGCACTTCACAATGTTAATGAAAGCTTTAGGATGCTTGGTAGAATATTTGTATTGCAGATGATATCTACATATTGTAAGCCTTAGTTCTAAACTAGGAGACAAGTTGTTTGCATCAAACTCTCCTCAGGCAGTGCCTGCATGGGCACTCCACTAGTGTTATGTTGATGATTAGCAGCATTCTAATGCTACAAGAAGTTTTGTTGGAACTTATCTGCTTGCTATGGCACATTGAGAATCTCCATTGCATTTGTGATATCTGTTGCACATTGAGGCATAATTGCATCATAGTCCACAGAATCAGCCAGAGTGGCTGTGAATGTTGCTGTTCCTCTGGCAGTCTTTTTTTTTTTAATCATTATATTCATGCATGGTGTACTATTACCATGTTGCATGGCACTACTGTATGTTACAAGAGCCATCAGAATACACACCCCACATATGTGGAGAATGAGTGGGCCAGTATTCCCTAGCTGTTTTTGGTGATGCTCCCCTGGTATTGCTCAGTGAGATGAGGTGAGGAATTTTGTTTTGGGTGCACCAAAGCTGCTGGCTGAGGGTGACTGGCTGAGGATCAAGCTGCACAACAGTGTGCTCAACTTGGGGAGGTGAGGAGTTAAGGGGGGTTGAGTTGATGTGTTGGAGCTGACATTATCCAGGACGATTATAAGAGATTTTAGGTAGGCAGGCCTGAGGGGGCCAGCAATCAGGTGTCTGGCCAAGTCTGATTCTTAAAGTATTTGGTAGCATGTATGAACTGGAAAAGCAGTTTTAAGGCAGTGGGTGTGGTGAGCAAAGAGGAGAGAAACTCAGCTTTGTGACATAATTTGCATTGGAGGTAGCAGTGATGCTCAAACTGGTAGTGTCTACATATGTTAATGAGATGATGTACTGATTTGACTGCAAGGTTGCTGCAGTGAGGGCAGACCAAGGTTTCAGAGCATCTGATACAGAAGAGGTAGTAGTTAAGTGGAATGTATTGTGTGTGGAGCTGTGTGAGCAAGGTGGATTCCTAGTGGTTGAGGTCTTGGACTAGCTTGAGGTACTTCTTGGAGGGGAGGGACTGGTCTAGCACATATGAGTCAGCATATCTTGGGGATTAATGATATCTCTCCTTCTATTCCATAAGAAGGGACTCTTGGGCAGCCTGGCATGTTGACATGATGCTGACAAGCAATGTGGGCTGCATCATAGGAGGGGTGGAAGCATCTTGGGGTCACTCATGTGACCTTTGGCTGCATGTTTTGCTAAGGCATCCACTGTAATGAGTTGCTCCTGAAGCACACCCTGCCACCCTGAGACACATCACCAACCTGCCAGTTGCCCCACCAACTGAGCAAACAACCCCACCCACCACCACACCCACTCCAGCCTCAGGTTTGCTGCCACCCTGACCCTGACCCAGCATAACACCTGGCAATCACCGCAGAACCCCAACTCTAACCTAATCTATCACTCAGCTCCTAGCAACTGCCACCCATCAGCCTTAGCAAACCCCACAAAGACACCCAACACCTGGCAATCACTTGGCAATCACTCCTATCCCCCGGCAATCACACCTGGCAAGCCCACAGCCAACACTCAGTGCCAGACCCATTGACATAGGGATCACAATGCTGCTACTCACAAGCCGACCATTGTCAGGTTCTGCTGACCATGGGGACTGGGCAAATCCTTACTTGGCATGCACAAAGTCTATACACACAATGGGCATGGCATACAGACTGGGATTGAGGGGGCAAGAGTGAGTACAGAGGGACCAGGACTGGTCCAGGGGGCTGTCAGGGGAACTCCAGGAGTTGGGAGTGGCCCTGGGGCTAAGGGTAAGTCCTGGGGAAGCAGGGTTGGTAGGTTGGGGCTCCGGAGCAGGACTTGCTAAGTCCCAGGGCTAGGGCATGAAGGGAGGAAAGGCAGGGGACAATTGAGAGAGTCAGAGATGTTGAAAAGGATAGAGACAAAGAGACAAGGAGGAAGAGAGGAGGAGAAAGAGAGAAGAGACAGAGAAGGAAACTTGGAGGTGGAGGCCAGAGAGGAAAAGCAAATGGATTGAGACAAGACAAGATGAGTAGTACAGAAATGAGATAAACGAGTTGAGTACAAGATGATGGAAAGATAAAGACAAGATGGATGAGATTGATGGAAACAATACAAGAACTGGATAGAGACCAGGAAGAATGAGTAATATCAACACTACTGTACCAGATGCTACATTACAGCTTATATATGAGGGGGGTGGGCATGCTCCAGGGCTCAGGCCTGGGCTCTGTGGTGAGTTGCTGTGCAGGGGTTCTTGCTGGAGCCCAGGGTCTGTACAAGAAGCAGTACGGGCGTACCAGGGCTCTTGCTGAAGCCCAGGGACTGTGCAAGGATGCTGCGGGTGTTGGTGTCAGTTGAGTGGCATAAAGGAAGCTCACAAAGGAAAGGTCTTGCTTTGGAAGCATGGGAGGCATGGACAATGCGGGGAGGCAAGGAGTCAACCAAAGAGGAGGTGCAGGGCACGGGATTCAGGCTGGGGTGATGTGTTGATGCATGAGTTGTGATGGTTGCCTGATTGGGAAAGGAGGGCATCAGGGGTTGCCAGTGATGGGCCGGGGATTGCCAGGGTCAGTACTGATGGTGGTGTCAATGGCCAGGGACTGCCAGGGTGAGTGCTGATGGTGGCATCAGTGGCCAGGGATTGCTGGAGCAGGCACTGATAGTGGCATGGATGTCCGGGGTTTGCTGGGGTTGGCGCTGATGTGGCGTATGCGGGTGGTGATGGGTGTTGATGGCTGCTGATGTGCTGATGGCCACTGGAGAGGGCTGGTCCAGGCCCGGGGTTTGTGGAGCTGACCTGTTGAGGTTGAGCTTACCGGGGCCAGGGCTGAGTACCGGCGGTGGTGGCAAATCGTGACAGCTATACATCAGAGAGTCCAGCAACACAGTTACAGGTATGATCATGAGTATGTCCTGGAGCCCTGTGGGATACAACTACACAGGACTCTGGGACTGATTTGACTCAGTCCAGGGCCCCCAGTACTTAAGGCATAGCTAGACAATCTGTATGGTAGTGTCAATATCTCAGTCCAGGGCCCCCAGTACTTAAGGCATAGCTAGACAATCTATATGGTAGTGTCAATATTGAACCCATGTAGTCTGATCTTGCCTTGTTAACTTGTCCATGTCCATTTCTACTTGTTTTGTCTGTTTTGTAAACTCTTCTATTTCATTATAAATTCCCTTTCACTCTTGAACTTGCCTCATTTTGCCTCATTCTCATTGAATCTCTTTGTCTCCTCTTCATTTCCGTCTCTCCTTTAAGCTCATCTCGCCTGCTGCCTCACTTTGCTTATCCTCAGACCAAGCCCACAACTTGCCCCACCTACCTTCTGACCAATGTCCCTTGTCTTGGAGCACTCCATGCATCCCCAGACTTGCACTAGTGACTTGGGACTACTACCCTACAATTCCCAAACCCATCCACACCTTATCAACCCCCAGAACTAACCCTGGACTTTGCCCCAACATAGGACTTCATCTCCATAACCACCTTGAGTCTGCCCTGTAAGGTCTTGCTTAAGAAAGAAGCCCCCACAGTCAACAGAACCTGACATCCACATGCTTGTTGAGTTGAAAGCCTATGCGGCTCAGTCTCCAGTGTAATTGCAGATCAATAACATTGTGGGTGCAATCAGTCCAAGGAGATCCACTGAAAGTAGCTCATTGATATTCTGTCAAGCAGATGAGTTGATCCTGCTTCTTATGCAGAAGCTCTGTGGCATCATGCACATGGTTGAGTAGGTAGTAAGAGGGATGCAGGCATTGATTGTTCAAGGCTTTGATCATGGCTTGGCTGTCACTGCTGATGACGGCTCATGCAGAAAGGTTGCATGTGAAGAGAATTAGCATGTATAGAGCAAGCAGAACACCTATGATCTTGGCCTCATATACAGTGTGTTGAGACTTGCTGCCAAAGTGGTAGCACAGATGCTGAGTATCCACCCCTCTAACATACAGTACCGCTGATGCACCAATACCATCCTTGTAGCCTGAGCCATTGCAGTATACAACAACTGGGGTAGAAGAGAGTGTGTTGCTAGCCTGGGCTAGAGTAGTGTTCTTGTCATCTGCTACTGATGTTGAGATGAAAGGTAGCTTGGCCTTTGTCAGACTGGTTGCATGGTCTCAATGAATTTTGGCATAACTGCTGTGATGTGGAAGAGAAAGTGGAGTGGAGGAGTGATGTCAGGCAACCTATTGCCTGGCAGCTCATCAGACAATGGAGTATAGAAGATGGGAGGTAGACTTTGAGGAGATATGCACTGCAGCTCTGTATAGGACCTTCTTGAAAAGAAGCTCAACTAAGAGTAAGAATGCATAGGCATCCAGCACATATGCCCACTGTTGTGCTGAGTGCACCTGTAATAGCTCTGGCTGCATGTCTTTGAGAGGGGATGAGCTTGTTGGTGACTATGACTGAACTGAGTTTCTTTTTGCCTGATGGGGCTTTGTAAATGCCAGTGTACTAAACATCTGCCACATAAGTGATGATGGACATGGCAACAGTGTTGTATAGTTAGCACATGCATCAGGGGGGCATTCCTCCTGATATCCTTGAGAGCTGCATTACCTGAAGGAACCACCAGGTGGTTCATGCTGTTACTTTCTGGTAGTGGGTGTTCCATCTCAGCCTGGAATCAAAGATGACCCTGAGGTACTTGTACAATGGGACTGTCTTGATGAGCTGGTAGGTGGCCATGCTGTCTGGATGAATTCATGTCAGTGTGAGATCAGCTAGGATTGCATCATGGGAGGAGCAGGAGAAATTCATGAGGGCTAGTTTGGACAGCTTGAATAGTGAGTTGTGAGAGAGAGGGACCAATCAAAGCCACCATTGGGTTGGTGCATCATGTCAGTGAGGACCTTGTGGCAGTCAGAGAGGGTCTCAGCAGTTGTTAAGGACATGGAGTCATTGACAAAGCCAGATGAGAGCTTGTTCTTGGCATCATGGTTTGCTATGTGAATTAGCAGGGCATTGTAGAACACATACAACAGCATGGCCAGTGAGCAACTTTGAGTGGTGCCATTGAGCACATCAAATGGTTCTGAGACATGGTCATTGAAATTGAGCCTGGTTTGTCTGCTAATGAGCATGTTTTGCACTAGTGCAATATAGCAGTCTGGCACCCAACTCTTCCACATGTTGTGTATTAGCTGATCATGCCCAGTGTTCAGGAATGCACCTTGTACATCAAGGAATAGTGCTACATTCACATGCAGCAGGCATCCTTGATCTTGGAGATCACTGTGTGCATCATGTCCATTGTGTTGCATCCAGGTCAGCCACCAAATTGCATTGCAAGGAACATGGAGTGCTTCTCAGCTAGAAAGGAGAGGTCAGCAGCAACAATAGTGGAAAAGAGCTTCTCAATGGTATTTAGGAGACTGATTGGGCAGTATGCTTTGGGTTTGCTGTAGTCTGGTTTCTCAGGTTTATGCAGAAGTCAAGACAAGCTCAAAGTCATGATAGACATTGAGCTCAAATACCATGCAAAAGATATAGTAGAGATGGTCTATCAGGGTGTTGGTGCATTGCTTCAGCACCACATTGGGGATCCTGTCAGGACCTGGAGCCTTGTAGGGCTTGAGCTGAGCAATGGCAGCAATGATACATGGTTGGCTTAGAAACCATATGCTGGGTTGGGGTTTTGGGTATGCAGAGGGAGGGACTGAAGTAAAGAGGGGGGGAGGAGGGCAAAGGGACTCAGCTAGGACCTTGGCCTTCTGGGCACCTGTGGTTGCCCAGGTTGCTGCACCACCATTGAGCACTTTTAGGTCCAGAACCCTGTTGCAAGAGGTGTCAGTGGGTTCACAGATGATGATAAGTATGTGGCTGGACTGAGTGCACTAATGCTATTTTTACTAACTTTGATCTGGCATCTTGATTATCTGGCATCCTGGTTAGACTGATTCCATCTTACTAGCAGTGACTGAGTTCCCTGATCAGCAGCCCTGGACCATAGGGACATTATAAATCAATCCTGTGCTGTTGGCAGCTTGTTGGCATCTGCTCCACCTTAGCAACCCTGGCCAATGTCTGGCAACTTCTACTCCCTTGATGGTTTCATGCTTAAGTGCCAGTTCCCCATGCATTTAGCTGCTTATAGTCTATGGTTGTAGGGTTGTCTTACTGTCTAACAGATGCCACTGGTGACTCTTGTAAAATTTTATGTTCCATTTCTTGTGCCATAATTTTTCAGTAGTTTTTGACATACACCATTGATGAATTACTTGTGTTTGAACAAATAATTTTCACTTACCTTATGTAGTTAGCAATGGTGTCCTAGTGCCTATAAATAGTGTACTTTGTGGTAGAACCAGGACAATAGACCCCCACTGCTTATCTTACATTTTAGCAAGCCCCCTTCCTCAGTCACTAACTTGTCTGTTACCTTCTTGCTTTCTTGGCCACTAAGGTCACTCAGCAGCTAGCATCCCACTGACACCAGTAGCCTTAGTCACTCCATGCCTCTTTGAGTTAGTACCCTTGATTGCCAGTGGTACCATATGGATACACCACTATCTCAACATTGCCAGAAGTCTAGCAACCTGCATCTATGGCAGGTTATTAGTTTAGCATGTAGTCACTAAGCATCTTACTCTCTTCTAAACTTATCCATCCCCACTTACACCACAAGCAACTGGGACCCTGCTTAGAACTCTTGTACTTGTCAGGGACCACTGACCTGGGGGCTCTCTGTTGAGCAAGGAACCCACTAGTCAGAGTGGCCTGGGAAGGTGATGGGGACAGAGAGAGGCTTTGGCATGAAGTCTGAAGTACTCCAAAGTAGTCTGAGGGCAGTTAGAGGTGACTGGAGTAACCACAGAAGTTGCAGGGGGCCAAAAAAGGAGCAAAAACTGAAAATTGGACAGATAGAGGGGAAACAGAGTTTATTGGAGAGAAATGAAGAGGAAAACAGAGTAGAGAGGAATGGATAAGTAAGGAAATATTGTTAATACCAAGACTACCAACTGACTATGGAGGCCAGGGCCTTATATACTCAGGCAATGCTAGAGGGCGTGCATCAGGCATGCTGCCGGGTGCAATCTGGGGCTTCAAGATTACTTTTAGGGGCATAAAAGGACTGGGGCTACAGCCTGGGGCTATTACAAATGGGGCAGGAAGCAGATGCACCACCAGATAGGTGAACCCCCAATGGGGAAGGAAGCTGATGCACCGCCAAGTCATGTGGGAGAAACAGGGAGTGAGCTAGACCAAGGGCAGGGCAGGCAAGGGCGCACAAGGGAGGGGGGTGTCACAACCCCCACCCCCAGGCCAACCTCCGGACCCAGCACAGCCCCGAGGACCACTCACATGACCCGACTCCCGGGAGGACCAGCCAACCCCAGGCCGTCACTCCAACCACCAGCAACTCCGCGGCCATCACTGATCACCGGCAGCCCCTGAACTGGGACATCACCGACCCCTGGCATGGCCATCACCGTCCGGCAAACTCCACCCTGGACATCACCGACAACCCCGGACGGCCCCGGGACGTGACCACGTGGACGCTATGCACATCACTTGATGCATCACGCATCAACACGCATCATTCAATGCATCACCACGCAACATTCCACATGCCAGACACCGCCGGCACCACGCATCCCGCTTCACAAAGCACCAGTCCCACATCCCACCTCGCCGAGCCCCGTGGCGCCATGTCTTTCCCCCGCGCAGCACCACCGTGGCTCCCAGGACAGCGGCATGGCCGCTGCATGCTACCCGACACCCGCAATGACCCCACACTGCCCATGTCCTGGACCGACCCTTAGACCTGTAGTCAGTATATAGGGACCCCATGGGTGCTTGTTAGGGCAGTGTTGATATTACCTACGTTTTTGTACTTGTCTGCCTCGTCTCCTCGCATCTCTAGTTACCTTCTTGTCGACTCGTCTCATCTCCGGTTACATCTCTGCCCTCCTCTAGTCTCTTCCCATTATTCTCACTTGTTCTTCGTCCCTCAATCTATTCTTTCTCTCTTCCCTCCGGTTCCCACTTCTGAGTCTTGTCCCTTCTCCTCTAATCTCTATTCTTGCTTCCTCTTGTTCCCCTTTTTTTCTATCCTCTCCCTGTTAGGCCCCGCCTAACCTAGTTCACGTTCCCGCCCCATCCAGAGTAGCCCCGGAGCCGACCCTGGGACTCACCCTCAACCCCGGAACTTACCTCCGACCTCCGGGACTTTCTCCTCGACCCCGGAGCCCGCTCCTCGACTCCGGAGCTCCCCTCTCCGCCTTCGTAGTACCCACCCAACACTCCCCCACGTGCACCTGACCCCCAAAACCCGTTCGAACCCTCGCGTTCACGCAACACCGACCGCAAGTAGACCCCGCGTCTGCCACGTAAGGAATCGCCCAGTAGTTTGAGCCCCCATGGTCAGCGGGACCTGACACTATTGATGAAAAGCCTTGAACAGATCCCATCATCCATGAGACTATGCAAAAGTATCAGTGCCTTCAGCATGGGAAGGAAGAGGTAGTGCAATGCAACATTGAGCTTTGAAGGCTTCACACATCAATTGTCAACAAGCACATTTATTTCAACAACATCAAGAAATCCATGGTAGACAGGTTAGATCCACTTTATGTTGAGATCCATGACTTTATATATCAACGTCATGCTGTCAACAACATGCTTCTTGCTCGCATAGAGGACACATATCAATTGAAGGTTTGTCCATTCCGCTTGAAGGAATTGAATGTCAGTGGAGATGAACCAGTTTTGGGTGTTTATGCATCTATGTGAGTCTTTCCCCTCTGTATTTCTTCACCTACAAATCATTTCACCAGGCAATTCTGTCTTGGAGGGCACTCTCACACACCCTTTCTAATCAATGTTGAGTGTGATACAGTGGCAAATGCTTGCACTTGTCTGACACTCTTCCAGCCCATTGCAAACAACTGTGGTGCTGCTGCGCCATCTATTATACTTCCTGCGCTTGCTGGATCTTTAGAGTGGCATTTTTATGCAAGTTCATGAATAACATGTCATCCTTGTTCTATGCAATTAAGCATGTTGGTATCTTCATCACCCAGTATGGCATTATTGCATTGTTCAATAGATCTTCACTGATTGCTCATTCTTTCAGGGAAGGGGCAGAACCCAGCCTTGCATGCATGAAGAGCACAGTTTCAGGTGACACTAGTTCAGTAGTCTTTGTTATGAAGAAGCCATGTAAGGTGAGGAAGGATAAGGGGATCAAGTGCAAGAAACCTACCAGTGCAGAGACTGTCTAATGTCATTGAAGCCATTTTATATGCATATATTTTATACATACATGTCAGGTTCCATTGACTGCAGGGGCTTCTTCCTAAGCGAGACCTTACGAGGCAGACTCAAGGTAGCTACAAGTATGAAGTCCTATGTGATTACGGGGTCCGGGGTTGGTTCCGGGGCTAGGGCAGATGAATCTGGCTGTGTGGAGGAGTAGAGGAGTTAGGTCTGGGCTATGGGAGTGAGTCCAGGGTTGTGCTGGGGTTCTGGGGGTACAAGGCGTGAGTCCGGGATTACTGAGGTGAGCCCGGGCTTGGTCCAGGGGAGGCAAGGTGAGGCTGGGGCAAGACAAGCCATGAAGGGGAAAAAGGGACAAGAAAGTGAACGAAGAATGAGACAAGATTGAACCAGGGAAAAGGAGTCACGGACGGTGTTATGCCAGTCTCAAACCTGAGACCGACAGAAGTAGAGGTAGCGTCCCAAATACCCTTAAAAACCGGCTGAAAACTGTAAGCTGTGTTGTCGAAAACTGTAGACAATGGGAAACATACCTTGCAAAACACTAAGGAACCCTAAGCATGAGAAACAAAAGCGCCAGCAAAGCTGTAGCAACGAGGGAAGCAAACAATCACTACATCAGTCAGCGGCGATAGCCGACAGGAGTGGCTGTGTCGAAGGTTTGATGCTCTGATTCAGATCATGATCCAGGATCATGAAATCAAACCTTCATACAAAAATAGCACAAAGATTGATACCGCGATCTCAGATCATGGTCCGAGATCAGAGCATCAAACCTTCATGAAACTGAGCGCCTCCCAGCAAGTTCCTACCTCATCCTCAACGGCTACAACCCCTGTGAACGCCCACGACCCCGCAAACGGCTACAAAAGAAGCGACAGCTGAGCCCTGTGTTTCCCTACCCCTCCTTCAGATGGTGACAACTGTGTGGGTTCCTGGGTGGTCTACATGCAGCGTTTTTGCAAATATGAGTGGCGTTGGGATATGCGTTGAGTCAAGCAGGTTGTAGGTGCATTGTCCAGGGATCCTTTCCCCAGGGGTCCACTGATTACTTGTTCGTAGAGGCCAGGGGTCGAGTGGAGGAGGGGGGTCCTCAACCCGGGCCTAGCAGGCCCTGGGGTTTGGTGTCGGGGCGGGGTGTGTCGTCCCAGGGTTCGCCTCATCGTCCTCGGGGTGCTCTGGATTCATTGTCATGTCCTGCTCCTCTGGCTCTGGGTCAGATCTCAGTAGTCCCCGGGGACTCCAGGGTGGCCATGGTGGATGCCATGCCTGAGTTGGTGGCGGTCGCGCTGCGGCGGCCCCAGGGCCCCCCTACATATGAGTGGTGCCGGGTGAACAGGCCGGTGAGTGTCCTGGGCATCCTATCTGTGGTTGATCCTGACCTTTTTTGTTTAGTGCACGCACTGCGTGCACCGGGGCGTCCTGTGTGTCTTCTGGGCACTGGTGGAGAAATCGTGGTGTGACTCGTCTATGTGTGGGGCCTGTCATGCAAACCACGAGAAGTGTTTGGTGTCATGGTTTTGGCGGGTGTGGTGCATAGCGTTGAAGCAGGGGTGGGATCTTTCGTGGGTCTGGGGCCAGATGGGGGAGGGTATGGTGGCGCAGGTGGTGGAGCCGCAGGAGGGGGCTGGCATGGGGTCAGCGCCGTTGGTTGCCCCGGTGGGTCCCCCAGTTGACAAGGGGAAGCGTAGGGCCAGCCCGGGGCCTGACATTACCCGGGGGGTGAAGTGTCGTGCCCGGTCTCCCCTCACGGGCCCCTCAGGGTCCCATGTCTTCTCCCCCAGGACTGGTCACCCCCTCATGGTTTACTTGTCCAGCCTGTCATGGATTTGGGAGTTGGAGGAGGAGAGGGTGGGGTTGTGGCGTGAGGTTGAGGAGTTGCAGCAGGTCGTCAAGGCCTGGAATAAGTGCGTAGCCTGGCTTGAGGCACGCATCCAGGAGGCACGGGCAGTGGAGGGGCATGCGTGAGAGGAGCGGGACGTGGACCTGGCCCAGCAGGGGGCCTTGGGCGGTGAGGTGGAACACCTCCAGGGCATCATAGCGCAGAGGGCGGGTTGGCCCGGGCCAGGGCCAAGATTCTAGGTGAGTCATCGGGAGCCTCCCCAGGGTTCCTTGTTTTTCCACTGACCTTTCCCCATACAGTCTGGGCCTGGGAGCACCACCGTTCGTGGCAGAGGAGGTGGAGGGCGAGGTTGTTCTGGCAGGAGTGATGCATGGCGTGGGGCGGTTGGTGCGGCTGATGGGGGTCATTGGCACCAGAATGTGGTGGAGGTGGGGTTGTGGCTTGAGGCATTTGTGGATGGGCTCCAGGATCCCCCTTTGTTCGACGAGTTGGTGTGAATAGCCTGGGATTCGCTAGAGTTCAAGTTTGGGCTGGAGGGAGACCAGGGGAGGCAGGGCGGAGCAGGAGGGAGCGGGCGGGCGTAGTTTCTTGTTACTTGTTGACCCTCTTTCTTTTCTTCTTCTTCTTTTTTTTTGTTGTAAAATGATGTAATAATAGGGTGTGCATATCTGGCCTGCACTTGTGACAGATAAGTGTCTGAATGGTAAATAGGAAAAGGGGACGCAGGGTCTTGGTGGGAGTTGAATCCCTAATGAATCCAGAGGCAGGGGTTATGCCCATCATGGCCATCTGTGTGATCTAGTCCCGGGGGTCCCGGGGTTTGTCAGGGTGCCGTTGGTGGAACTCCCAGAGTTTTTTGAGGGCGCTTTCGAGGTGTTGTTGGGGTTCCCAAGTGTCGTCTTTGGAGTTATAGCCCTTCCAACATACGAGGTAATGGGGGCGGCCACGTATCAACCAGGAGTCAAGGATGTGGTCGACTTCATATTGGTACTCGTCTTCTACTTCTAGGGGTGGTGGGCGTTTTGGACATTGTCCAGGGGAGGGGTCAGGGGCGTGGCGTTCAAGGAGTCGTACGTGGAATACCAGGTGGAGGCCTTTCATCCCCAGGGGTAGGTTGAGTTCATAGGCATGCAACAAGATCTTCTGGAGAACTTTGAAGGGGCTGAATTGTTTGTGATTGAGCTTCAAGGAGGGGCATCTGGTGTGAAGGTTTCGGCGATCGAGCCACACCTGGGTCCTGGGGGCACAATTGGGGGTGTTTTCCCGCTTGGAATTGGCTTGCTTGGCATAGGCTTTGTTGGCAATGTCAATTTCTTCACGGAGGAACTGGTGGAGGTCCTGGAGGTCTTGGGTGACTTCGTGGGCGACATGGGAAGGGATGGCCTGGAGGGAGAAGGTGAGCTTGGGGTGGTAACCTTTGTTGGCAAAGAACGGTGAGACTCCAGTAGCAGAATGAGGAGTGTTATTGTAAGTGAACTCAGCGAGGGGTAGCTCTGTGCGCCAGTCATTCTGCAGATAATTGATGTCAGGTCCCGCTGACCACGGGGGCTCAGACCACTAGGCAAATCCTTACTTGGCGCGCACAAAGTCTACACGCACAACCAAAGGGCGGGCGCGGTGGTACGGACTGGAACTGAGGGGTGAGGGTGAGGGCGAAGGGGCCGAGACTGGTCCAGGAGACTGTTGAGGGAACTCCGGGGTCCGGGGACAAACTCCGGGGCTTGGTGTAAGTCCTGGAAGCGAGCGCAAGGAGGGTTGGGGTTCAGGTGCGGGACTTGCTAAGTCCTGGGGCTGGAGAAGGATGGGGGGAGGGCAAAGGAGTCGAGACTTGAGGAGAGAAGCGAGACGGAGAAGAGAGAAGGAGGAAAACGGAAAGAAACTTAGAGAGATAGACTGCAGAGGAACTTAGAGAGGGAAGGAGACTGGAGATGAAAAGCAGATAGATTGAGACGAGACAAGACAAGAGATAAGATAAGGGAGAAACGAGTCGAGTCAAGTACGAGATAGGAAAGAACAGAGATGTTATAATGGAAGTAGACTTGGAATGATAACTGGCGAACTAGAGACTGGGGAATGGCAATATCAACACTAAAGTACCAGATACTATACTACGGCTTATATACTAGGGGGCGGGCATGCTCCAGGGTTCAGGCCTGGGCTCCGTGGCAAGTCGCGGGGCAGGGGTCCTTGTTGGAGTCCGGGGTTTGTGCAAGGCGTGCCAGGGCTCTTGCTGAAGCCTGGGGACCATGCAAGGTCATGTGGTGGATGTCGGTGGCATAAAGGAACTCACAAAGGAGAGGCCTTGCTTTGGGAGCACAGGAGGTATGGACAATGCAGGGAGGCGAGGTGTCGACCGAAAAGGAGGTGTAGGGCGCGGAGTTCGGGCTGGGTGATGCGTGTCGTGATGCGTGATGGTTGCCGGATTGAGAAGGGAGGGCATCGGGGTCTGCCGGTGATGGGCCAGGGGTTGCTGGGGTGGGCGCTGATGGTGGTGTGGGCGTCCGGGGTTTGCCAGGGTCGGCGCTGATGTGGCGTGCACGGGCGGTGATGGGTGTTGATGGCCGCTGGAGGGGGCCGGTCCAGGCCCAGGGTTTATGGAGCTGACCCGGTGAGGTTGAGGGTACCGGGGCCAGGGCTGGGTACCGGCGGTGGTGGGCAGTGTACCGGTGGTGGTGGCGGATCGTGACAATTGACATAGAGGTGGAGGTACTGCTTGAGGGTCTGATTCACTTGTTTGGTTTGCCCGTCGGTTTCCGGGTGGTAGGCAGTTGAGAGCCAGACTTTGACATCGAGTGCCTTGCAGAGGGAGGTCCAGAACTTGGAGACAAAGAGGGGGCCGGGGTCGGAGACAATGTTGTCCGGAAGTCCGTGTTTGGCAAAGACGTGTTCGAGGAACATCTTGCCAAACTCCAGGGCTGAATCAGTTGTTTGACAGGGCAGGAAGATCACCTGTTTGGTCAGCCGACATACCATGACCAAGATGGCATTGAACCCTTCAGACTCCGGGAGTTCGACAATATAGTCCATAGAGATAGAGGACCAGGGGCGTCGTCCAACCGGTAGGGGCTTGAGAAGTCCGTAGGGTCTGTGTCGTGGTACCTTGGCCTGGAGACAGGTCTCGCAAGACTGCACGTATCATGTGATATCCTTTTTCATGCCGGGCCAGAAATACGTCTGGGAGATGAGTTGGAGGGTCTTGCGCATCCCTGGGTGGCCCCAGAGTTTGTGATTGTGGTGTTGCTGGAGGATGTCGAGACGAATCTTGGCGTGATCGGGGGCATAGATACAACCATTTTGAAGTAGGAGGCACTGATCATCGGAGAGGGTGAAGGAGTTGTTGGGAGAGTCGTTGGGGTTGGGGCTCTGGGGATCGTGCTGCTCGAAGTAGGAGTCCCGGGGTGCCTGGCAAATCTGCCTTAGAATCCCTTCCTCGTTCATGATCAGTACTGCATTCAGATGTTTGGGGGGGATTACCACGTGGTGGTTGAATGCATTGCACTCTGCTTTGAAGGTCTTCTTGGGATAGACATCCGGTCTTCGCATGAGGGCATCGGGTTTCACTCCAAGTCGTCCTGGGCGATAGTGGATGGTGAAGTTGTACTCAGAGAGGATTTTGGACCAGCGGGCTTGTCGGCGACTGAGCTGCTTGGTTGTGGTGAAATACTGGAGGTTGTTGTGGTCTGAGTAGACCTGAATCTGTCAGGGGACTTCCATTTTGGGACCTCCGGAATTGTTCCGGGGCAGTCCGGAGATTTCTGGACTTCCATTTTGGGACGTTCTGGAGCTATTTCCATTTTGGGACCTCCAGAGTTGTCCGGAAATAGTCCGGAGATTTCTGGACCTCCTCTGGGGTTAGGGTTTAGGCGCGGTCATGCTGTACAGTACATTCCCACGCCTCCGTGCCTGCGCCTGATGTGCCGCACTCTGGCAGAGGAGTCCTTAGACTTGTTCTCTTCAGATTCCCCTCTGCCAGGTAATTAGCTACATTTCCTGTTGTATGGTACCATTCTAATACACTTCGGATTCCCCTCTGC
>JAGGAU010008545.1:0-16600 GCA_017657275.1 Termitomyces sp. T108 | reverse complement strand
GAGAAGTACAAATCAAACAAAAAGAGATTTCTTGAACAAGATATAAGACAACATATTGATAGTTATTCATTATCACTATACTCCACATGGAAAATAAGTTATGACAAGCTTTCTATGGCTGCAAAGACAGTACTAAACTTTTGGAGTGTTTGTCATTATAGCAGAATTCCTATAGATTTCTTGCAGAGAGCATGGAAGACTATAGATAATCAAAGAGACAGTTATGTTCTGAAGCTTGAACAGGTCTTAAAACTGTTTATAGATGATGAACACCAATGGAGTAAAAGGCTAATAGATGAGACCATTCATATGCTCTCATCATATTCACTAGTTGAAAGAATTTCAGAAAACCTAGTAACAATGCATCCTTTAGTTCAACAGTGTTGTCATGAGTTTTTGACAGATGAAGAAAAAAAAGAGATATATCATTGGGCATCACAAATATACTATTGCTTAGGTCAGAAAGATGTCAATTATAATGATGTCCAATTGTGGTTTCCTCATGTAAATAAATTGCAACAGAACATGTCAGTAGACTTGGAGGTTTCAAAAGTAGTGGCAAAGTATGATTCTACAAGAAGCTGAAAAGCTCCAAGAAGCTGAAGAAATGCAGAGACAGGTCTTGGCTATGAATCAAGCTGCATTAGGAAACAGTCATCCTTCTACTTTTATTAGCATGAATAATCTTGGATTGACTTTACAAAGAGCTGGAAAGTTCCAAGAAGCTGAAAAGATGCAGAGACAGGTCTTGGCTACTTGGCAAGCAGTGTTAGGCAACAGTCATTCTTACACTCTTATTAGCATGAACAATCTTGGATTGACTCTACAAAGATCTGGAAAGCTCCAAGAAGCTGAAGAGATGCAGAGACAAGTCTTGGTTATTCATCAAGCAGTATCAGGAAATAGTCATCCTCAAACATTTGCCAGCATGAATGATCTTGGATTGACTCTACAAAGAGCTGGAAAGCTCCAAGAAGCTGAAGAGATGCAGAGACAGGTCTTGGCTATCCATCAAGCAGTATTAGGAAACAGTCATCCTGATACCCTTACCAGCATGGGCAATCTTGGATTTACTCTACAAATAGCTGGAAAGCTCCAAGAAGTAGAGGAAATGCAGAGACATGTCTTGGCTACTTGGCAAGCAGTGTTAGGAAATAGTCATCCTTATACTATTATTAGCATGGATAATCTTGGATTGACTCTACAAGGAGCTGGAAAGCTCCAAGAAGCTGAAGAAATGCAAAGAAAGGTCCTGGCTACTCAGCAATCAGTATTAGAAAACAATCATATTGATACTCTTTCCAGCATAGGCAATCTTGGATTTACTTTACAAAAAGCTGGAAAGTTTCAAGAAGCTGAAGAGATGCAGAGACAGGTCTTGGCTACTCAGCAATTAGTGTTAGGAAATAGACATCCTTATACTCTGATTACCATGAATAATCTGGGATTTACTCTACAAAGAGTTGGAAAGGTCCAAGAAGCTGAAGAGATGCAAAGACAGGTCTTGGCTACTCGGCAAGCAGTGTTAGGAAATAGTCATCCTCAAACACTTGCCAGCATGAATGATCTTGGAATAACTCTACAAAGAGCTGGAAAGCTTCAAGAAGCTGAAGAGATGCAAAGACAGGTCTTGGCTACTCAGCAATCAGTGTTAGGAAACAGTCATCCTAATACTCTTATTAGCATGAATAATCTTGGACTTACTCTACAAAGAGCTGGAAAGCTCCAAGAAGCTGAAGAGATGCAGAGACAGGTCTTTGCTACTTGGCAATCAGTGTCAGGAAATAGTCATCCTCATACTCTTGTTAGTACAAATAG
The DNA here is from genome assembly GCA_017657275.1 of Termitomyces sp. T108. NCBI lineage: Eukaryota > Fungi > Basidiomycota > Agaricomycetes > Agaricales > Lyophyllaceae > Termitomyces > Termitomyces sp. T108. The sequence continues at coordinate 14,782 of JAGGAU010008545.1, read as the reverse complement.
GCTTGGATTTATTACAAAAAGTTGGAAAGTCACAAGAAGCTGGATAGCTTCACAAAGCTGGAAAGCTTCCAGATGCTGAAGAGATGCAGAGGTAGATCTTGGCTGTTCAGAAGTAGTTTTAGTAAACAATTATTCTAATACTCCTATAAATATGAAAATACTGCAGTTGCAAATTTCAAGAAGTTGAAGAAATACATAGACAAACCTTGGCTACCCTACAAAAGAAAGCATTGTAATTCTCTTGATAAACATTTTTTCATTTTGTAAGTCTTAAATATTATAGAGATGCTACTATTATTCATTTTTATCAAGTAAAAACAACTTCATTAAAACACTATGTAAAATTTGTAGCTTACAATCTCTGCACTTTCAAAAACTAGATATTACAACTCTATTCAAGAGATGATGGCTGAGATGAAATATATAGTGCCATTCTAGTAGTAGTAGGTTTCTATAGTAAGCAAGCATACTTCATTCCAACTTATACTATCTGCTTGACCATGAGTGCAGCCAACTTCTATTGAAAGCATGTCCAGAAGCTGCATGGTTTGTCAGATGCCTATATCTCGGACCACAGACTTCAATTTGTTTCTGAATTCACCAGAGAGCTATATTGCCTCCTTTCTATGAAGCTTCACACTTGCACAGCCTATCATATTCAGTCTGATAGTCAAATAGAACAAATAAATTAAGAAGTGAAGCAGTACTTGTATTTATTTTGCAATGAGAAACAAGACAACTGAGATGAATTCCTATCTGATGTTGAATACCAATATAACAATCCTGTCTATACAGCTATACAAATTTTACCCTTCTTTTTATACACCAGCTAAAGACAGTTGAAGTAGAGGCTAAGGCTACACTAGTGAAATGTGTTGTCTGAGAGTCAAAACAAGACCTGAGGAGTGAAATCTAATAAAGATATTTATTATGATTATATAAGCTACTATACAATAAGTGAAAACTGTAAGCGCATGTAGAAATGGTTGAAAATAGTAGACCAAGTGCACCCTAGTACATGACATTGACAACAACTAGAAAACCACCCCACTTATGATCAAGATCAGAAACAGCAATAAATAAGGCAAGTGAGAGTGTGTGGCAGAATCCAATCTTGAACTAAGCAATCAATTTCATCAATATCATCAAACCTGCCATTAGCCTCCTGACTACTCTATAGATTTAAAACCTATTGTCACCATGCCTGCAACCCTCTACAGCCACCACAACTCTGGACAATGTATTAATAGGCAGAAAAAAGGAGGTACAAGAAAGGAGAAGGACAAAATGGAAAAGAATGGTGAAGCTAAAGAAGAAAACACATGCCAATGAAATAATATATAATCATAACCAGGACAGTCCTAACCAGCAGGAAAGCTTGGAGGCCAAGAGTGCTGACAATGAATTATTTGAGGGTCTATGCATGCCATAAGCCATGAGCAGATATCTTGAGCTTAGAAGCAGATAAAATTGACTTTTATTTGGACTATGTTTGAATGAACTTTGAAATATATATTTGAAATACACCAATAAAACATACCAAAAATATGTATTTGCATGTAAGCCTTGAACTCCATGAAATTTGTGATTTGAAGAGTTAATTGAAGTCTGATAAAATTACACTCAAATCAGCTTTTGATACCCTACCAAATTCACATTATCTAGAGTCCACAATGGAGGCCACAATTTGAAAACAAGCACTTTTTTAAAATCTCTGTAATAGGTCAAACTCACCAAAACATTAGTTTTACTCTTCCAGGGTCATGGTGCAACTCACCTAAGATTACTTGACTAAGAATAAAAACTGCTATCCAGAAGATGAGAGACTAATACTACTAGCAAAGACACTTACTAGTTTATTGTCACAACCCCCCTTTTTTCTCACTTCCCTTCCCCCCCTTGTGTGCCCCCACCTACCTCATGCTACCCTTGGCCCAGCCCAACCCTCACCCCCCCCCCACCCACTCTTCACTTCCCTCACATGGCTCAGTGGTGCATCAGCTTCCTTCCCCATTGGGGTTCACCTATTGGGTGGTGCATCAGCTTCCTGCCCCATAGGTGTTAGCCCCAAGCTGTAGCTCCAGTTGCCTCCCATGCCCCTAAAAGTAACCTCAAAGCCCTGGGGTGCACCCATCAGAGTGCCTGATGTGTGCCCTCTGGCATCACTTGAGTATATAAGGCTCTGACCCCCATAGTCATTTAGTAGACTTGGTATTAACAATATTTTTTTACTTATCTACTCCCTTCTCCTCTGTTTCTTGCTCTATTTCTCCCAATACACTCTGTTTCCCTCCTCTATCTGTCTGATCTTCAGTTTTCTACTCCTCTTCAGTCTTCTTGCAACCCCCATGCTCACTTTGGTCACTTCTAACTGTCTTCAGACTGCTTTGGAGTACTTTGGACTTCATGCTGAAGCTTCTGTCTAACCTTGTCACCCTTCTGAGCCACTCCAACTAGTGGCTTCCTTGCTCTACAGAGAGCCCCTGGGTCAGCAGTCCCTGACATTTATCTAAAATTTGTTGAAACAGCATAAAAAAACAGAGACTCATCCTACTAGCAAAGACACACTTACTGGTCTACCTAATCAAGACATTGTGCTTCAAGAACAAAAGCTTTTTTTATATGGCATGAAACTCATGCTGCTAGCAAAACTTATCTATTGGTCTACCTAAAAAAGATGTTGTGCTTCAACAACAAAAGCTTTGTTGATACAGCATGCAAACACATGAAAAGAAGCTGGTCTATGCACTGGTGTAAAAAAGGAGGATTTCCAGAAGAAAAGCAGAAAACCTTGGGTCAGACTCAGGGTCTCCTGATAGCGGACTTTTTAAGTCAACATTGGATGCTTCTAAGACTTTAAAAGCATATGAACTACACTTTACAAATAAAAAGTTAGAAAGTACCAAACATTCTAATCAAGTCAAATAAGCCCCCAAAACATTGAAGTGTAACTATTGTGCACATCATTGTACTGAGAAGAGTACATCAACACCACTAGAATCCAATCTTCAGCAACAAGTTCAACTAATACAATGGAGCAATCTGCATAGTCATGTAAAGAAATACAAGAGTTCCATCCTGAGGCAGTAGATGACAAAGAGAGTGTTGGCAACTTGAAATCCATATGCCATGAGCATGCTTGCCTGAGTTGGAAGAATGTAACAGAAATCTACTCATTGATAAGCAAGTGCAAACTGTTATTGGAAATGGCTCACTTGTAGAGAAGTTTATGAGATGCTTTACACCTGCACTGGCTGATATAATAAAAGAGAGGCTGATTCAACAGCCACTACCAATATGCTATTCATAATCAGCACAAGAACAACAAGTGTAATTTGTTTGAAGTGTTAACACTTGTTGAAATTGTACCAATGACCTTGAGCTCTTGGGTATGTGCTTCTTTGTAATACTCTAACCACTGAGCTAAAGCACTGTCCTGCTTCTAGACTGAGTAGCCTTCTGAAAAAGAAGAGAAAAACAGGTCACTATTGACCTTGAATCACACAAGAAATAGCAATAATCACCAGCCACACTAGTCAAATGTCATGACCTGCCTGTCAGGTTCCATTGACTGCTTCTTCCTAAGTGAGACCTTACAAGGCGGACTCAAGGTAGCTACAGTTACAAAGTCCTATGTTAGTACAAGGTCTGGAGTTGGCTTTGAGACTAGTGCAGGTGCGCTTGGCTTTTTAATGAGTAAATGGGGGTAGTTCCAGGCTGTTAGAATGAGTCCAGGGTTGTGCCGGGGGCTCCAGGGTATGGGGTGTTGGTCCGGGACTAGTGGGGTGAGTCCGGGCTTAGTCCAGGGAAGGGAGAGGCGAGACCAGGGCGAGATGAGCCATAAAGAGGAAAGGGAGATAGAAAGGTGAACAAGAATGAGATGAGATTGAACAAGGGAAATGAGTCAAGGATGGAAGAGCAAAGGAAATGGACTAGAAGGGGAAAAAGACTGGAGAATAGAGAATAGAAGTTGGTAGGAATAGACGCAAAGACTGAGATGAGATATGAGAGTACGAGGCGAAGGAGATTCAGGCAAGTTAAGTTCAATATCAACACTACTCATACAGGTTGTCTACCTATGCCTTAAATACTCTATGGGGTGGACTCTAGGGTGGCGGGCTTAGTCTGGTTCAGTGTTGGGTGTCAGGCATGATTGCTGGGGTGATTGCCAGGTGATGCACATGATGGCAGTTGGACCATGACTGCGGGTGTTGGGCATGATTGCCGGAGTGATCTCCAGGTGATGCGAGTGATGGTGGGTCAGGCCATGACTGCGGGTGTTGGGCGTGATTGCCGGGGTGGTGGGACTGATCACCAGGAAATGCTGAGGTGATCTGTCTGAGGGTGGGCTGTGCTGTGGGAGACTTCAGGTTGATGCGGGGAAGTCCAGGGTCATGGTGATTGCCAGGTGTCAGGGTCAGGGGGGCAGTGAACCTGGGAGTGGCAGGTGTCACTGTGGTGGCTGTTGTGGCATTGTGATGGTTGGCGGGGCCAGTGGTGTTGTCTTGGGGTAGTGGGGTGAACTCCAGGAGTAGGTCATGACACTGCCCCTGGAGCACACATGCCACCCCAGAACACCTCTGCCAACTGCCCAAACAACCCACACTGTAAGGGCAACCTCCAGGGGTTGCAGCTAAGTCACACAACTGGCAGAGGGGGATCCGAAGTGTATTAGAATGCTACCATACAACAGGAAATGTAGCTAATTACCTGGCAGAGGGGGATCTAAAGAGAACAAGTCTAGGGACTCTCTGCCAGGGCGCAGTGCATCAGGTGCAGGCGCAGAGGCATGGGAATGTACTGTACAGCATGATTGCGCCTAAACCCTAACCCCAGAGGAGGTCCGGAAATCTCCAGAGGTCCCAAAATGGAAATAGCTCTGGAGCATCCAAAATGGAAGTCCAAAAATCTCTGGACTGCCCTGGGACAATTCAGGAGGTCCCAAAATGGAAGTCCCCTAACACACACCCCAACTCACAACACTCACCCTCAGCCATCCTGGTTTGCTGCCCCTTCAACCTTGACCTAGCAGATAACCTATCCCATCAACTAGCTTCTGGCAACTGCCATGCTTGGCATCTACATCAATCGGCCCTGGCAATCCCTGCACACATCACCTGATACCCACCCACCCCTGGCAATCATCCCAGTGATTACAACCAGCACCCAACACTCCACTAACCCCAACCCACCATTATCTGCAGATTGCCTTGAAAATCTGCTATACAGTCTCAAAACACTCCACCAACACACCCATACAGTGCCAGGAACTGATCTAACATAACCTAGGACCAGCCCTCTCCTCTCCAGTACTTAAACCATAGCTAGTCAACCTGTACATTAGTCTTGATATTGCCATAGCATTGCTATAACATTGTGATCTTGTCTTGTCTTCCTCATCTGCACCTTGTGAACTCTCTACTTTCCCACTCAAATCTTCTCTAATCTCCAAACTTGTCTCAATTCTGCCTTGTATTTACTAACTATTTCAACTTCAACTTCCTTTTCTTACCTTGAGTTCTTTTAAAGCTTGTCTCTATCTCTTATCTTGCCTCACTTTCCCTGAACCCTCTTGCAGACTTATTCCACACCTTCCCACTCATGCCCTTCACCCCAGAACACCTCATTTAACTCTAGAACCACTCTAACATTCTGGGACTCCCTGCCTGCACCTGTTAGATACCCTTGCACTCCATTGATAAGTACTTGGCTGGACTGGGCACACTCATACTATTTTTAGCAATTGTTGTCAACAGTTTGGCTCTCCAGCACTAATGGAAACACAATGCACCAACTATAAGATACACTAGCACACTTGACTTGGCACATAGGGTTCTATCTTATCAGCATGTTTATCTGACATCAGCACCAAATTATCAGCAATATCAGAGTTCCCCAATCATCAGTTTTGAGCCATAGGGACATCACTAATCAATCCTGTGCTGTTGGCAGCTTGTTGGCATCTGCTCCACCTTAGCAACCCTGGCAGGTTTGTATTTCTTTGAAAATACTCAGGTGGTTTCCCCCCCACCTGCTCTCACTTTTAGGCATCTTCTCTCTTTCAATAGTGGGCAAAGCTGTTTGACAACCTGTTTTTGGGTCTCTAATAGTGATGATGGCACTTCCATCTGGCAGGTTTTGAATAGTGCTCTCAGTCAAAGTATCAAATGGATGTCCCAACAAGACAGTATATGCTGGCTTGTTAAAGATGTGCACTTGCAAATAGACTTTAAATCCTTCAGCAAAGGTGAAGGGCATATTCTTTGCTGAACCAACAGACTCATTCACTTGTTGATTAGTACTCTCCATGTGTAAGCATATGTCTGAGTCCCAAGTCAATCCTAGCTTCAAAGCTTTCCTCAATGCCATGCAGACTATTTGTGTCAGGTTCCACTGAACATGGGGGCTCAGACCACTGGCAAATCCTTACTTGGCAAACACAAAGTCTATGCACACAACCAGAGTCATGGTGTGTAGTGTGCAAACCCAGGGAGAAGGGAACAAGTACAGAGGGACTGAGGCTAGTCCAGAGGGCTGGTGAAGGAGCTCTAGAGGTCAGGGGTGAGCTCCAGGGCTAGAAATAAGTCCTGGGGAGCAAGTACTGGCAGGCTGGGGGTCAGACATGGGACTTGTGAAGTCTTGGGGCTGAAGTCAAGGAAAAAGAGCAGGTGTGTGGTTACAAGAAGGCAGGGACTTAGAGAAGAAATGAGGATGGAGAGAGAAAGAGAGAGGAAGAGATGTAAGGAGGAAGACCAGAAGATGAAAATGAGATAGATTGAGTCAAGAATGAGATGAGTAATATGAGAGCAAGAATAGTACAAGTTGAGTACAAGACAGACAAGAAATGGGGATGAGACAAGTAAGATCAATGGAAATAGTAAGAGTACAAGAGCTGGACTAAAAACCAGGAAAGATAGGCAATATCAAGACTACTGTACTGGAGGCTACGCTACAACTTATATACAAGGAGGTTGGGTAGGCCCCAGGCTACAAGCCTGGGCTCCAGGGTGCATCATGGTGCAGGAGTTCTTGCCAGAGCCCAGGGTTCATGCAAGGAGTCATGCAATGGTGCCAGGACTCTTGCTGAAGCCTGGCAATTGTGCAAGGGTGCTGCAGGCATTGAGGCTGGCTGAGTGGCATAAAGGAAGCTCACAAAGGATTGGCCTTGCTTTGGGAGTACGGGAGGCATGGAATGTGTGAGGAGGCAAGGAGCCAACTGAGGAGGAGATGTGGGCATGGGGTTCAGGCTGGGGTGATGTGTTAATGTGGGAGGTGCAATGGATGCCTAATTGGGATGGGGAGGTTGCCAGGGATTGCTGGGGTTGGTGCTGATGTGGTGTTGATGGGTGGTGATGGGCTGGGGTTTGCCAGGGTTGGCGTTGATGGTGGCGTTGGTGGCTAGGGTTTGCCAGGGTCAACGCTAATGCTGGTGTTGGCAGCCAGGGACTGCTGGGGGTGGCGCTGATGTGGCATGCATGGGCAGTGATGGGTATTGATGGCTGCTGATGTACTGATGGCCGCTGGGGATGGCCAGTCTTGGTAGTGGTCCAGGCCTGGGCCTTGTGGAGCTGGTCTGATGAGTTTGAGGACACTGGGGCTGGGGCTGGATACCAGCGCTGGTTGGCAGCATACTGGTGGTGGTGGCAGGTTGTGACAATTTGAGATTCACAATCCAAAATTGTTTCTACTCTGTCTTTCCTATTGATTATAGGGTTCAATGAGCATAGGACCTGTAGTTTCCTAGCTACATGCACTATTACTGGCTTTTTTCCTGGAGGAATCATTTCCAAGTAGGCAACACAATCCTGGTGCACAACTGCTTCAGTGGGCAAACCTGCTTGTGTCCCATCTGCAATGAAGTATATTGCTCCAGGTAGATCATCAATGTCTACCCTGTTGGGTTCCTTCTCCACTCCTACTAGGTGCTGAGCAGCTGCCATTGAAATGTCAGGTTTTTTGGGCCTAGGTGGTTCAGGTACCAACTTTTGTACCATGGCCTCTCTTAAACCAGGTGCTACTGTCAGCAGCTCTCTAGTTGAGATTGGCACAGGTGCCTCCTATAACTTCTCAATTATCCTATCCATTTCCTTGTTTGTCTCTTGAAGAGCACTCATTCTAGTGGCCTGCACTGGTACTATGTGATCTTCATTGAGGGCTGGTACCTTTTCAAAAGGTAAGTCCAGTTTTGGTGCTGCTTTGGAGGGTATCCTCAAAGTCAGCTTTTCTTTCCAGGATTTTTCAATGGGTCTCTCTGGTAGTGAGGATACTCCTGGTTGAGATGTCTCTTTCCCCATGACCTTCCTTGAGCCATCTAAAAATTCTTGGAGTTGTGCTGCTGCACTTCACTAGGATTGGCTGTTTTTCTTGTATTGATCAACACATTGATGAGTTCAGCCATTTTGTTGAAGCCCTTTTCACGCTCCCGCAGCCTGTCTGATTCTCTATGTTGAATATGGTGTAATATGTCATCCCTGGAGTCTCTAGTGGCATTGACATAGGTAGAGTAGATGAGAGTCTCCAGATTTTTATCTGTTGACCAGTGTAGCTGTTGGCTACAAATAGAACAATCTTGTGTAGTTCATGCAGTAGCTGAATCAGACTGCAATATTGGTATTGACTAGATATGTTATGAATACAAGATGTTCCCTTACATAATACACTACAAATATAATTAATCATGCATGCATGCCAATCAATATAATAAGGTTGTCATGAGGTATCAATCTGGTTACATACCCCCCTTTAAGACCAATCAATTGGTCTACTAAACAAGGCAAGGAAAAGGCATTATCATGTGCTTCTAAACTTTTGCCTTGCACATACATTGGGTTGGAGCACCTTACACCAATGACAGGAGATAGACATCTTTAAGCACATGTCACCCTAACAGATAGCATGCCTATGCATGCACATAATTGAATCACCAATGGTGCCAACACTATTTATATGGTCCTATGAGACCACCAAGAGTACATACAGATAAAACTAGACATCTATAGTCATCATGCATTAGTAGCTGGCTTTGAGTCATCAGAACTCATGGTTACCTACAGATAACTAGGGTTCTACAACCCCTCATTTTTATCTGGCACTTCACCCAATTCCATTGTCATGGCCACATTGTTGGTTGCAATGTTAGTTGCAGACCCTCATGGATCCAATTCTGTCCTTGGTGTGGTCAAAGGCCCCAACACAACTTTGGCATCTACCATCATTTAGATGATGGTGATCATCTTCAGTTATTTCTCTCCATCCATCCCATTGTGGGATGGGAAGGAGTGCCATAACAAGAAAAGCACTCAATGTGCTCATTATTGACCTCTTAGAAGATGTCTAATGACATTGTTGAACTATGGAACTGCTGTTGTAGGTAAACCATGCCGTAAGTGTAGACATGGTCAATGCAGTCCAGTGGGATACGATTGTGCAATAGGACACATAACATGTTGTCATCAGAGAAATTACATGTCTGGTTGTCTGGCATGTGTACCTGTACAATGTTAAAGTGGGACTCATACTGGGCCACCATTGGTTGTTCCAGAAATGCTGCATTATACAAGGACAATGCCTCATGATACATCCTTGGGCATGCTATTACTAGCACCAACCTCCTCACCACCATTGATTTAGCTGTGCTATTGGTACAGAGGGCTCAGCACAGCACAAATCCAAACAACATTCACCAGTGCATACAAAATGCAAAGTCAAAGGTGATCCCTTGCCATGTATTCTCCAGCCCCAGTTGTCCAAATATCAGTGCATATTGCACTACCTATTTGAGGTCAAAAGGACAAGCTGGGTCTAGTGTGCACATAATGTGCAATGCCAAGGTTCCATCCTTTACACATAAGAAGTGCACAGAAATATGTCTTTGTTTGATGAGGTCCATATCTTCAAGACCTTGGATTAGATTTTCCATATCCCAGTAGATGGGATCAGCCTGCTGCGCAAAGAACAGCAACTTGGTTATCAACATGTATGCAACAATATGGTCACAATGGGGAATGTGCTTGTTGGGGCCAATGCCAATAGGGTAGTGGCCTTTGAATTCAATTTGCACCAGCAGGCAAAAGTGTCCACTACTATTGTTTACAAATATGCCCCATGCAGTTTGCTGGCACTTTATATGAGCTGGAACAGCTCTATAAATACTTTGCCAACAAAGACAGTGTTGCTGTACAGTGAGTAGTACATGCAATCACTCTGAAGCACAAATTGAGCTGCTCAACATCAAGCAGCCCCCACACTTTCACTCCTAGTCTGTTGGGAATGTGCCCAGAAAATTTTTTTATTGCCTGATGTTGTTGGGCAGCTGCAGCCTTTGCTTGGTTTGCCTTCTTTGCAGCAAGTTTCTTATTATGTTGCATGCTGATAAGCACTTGGCTGGGGGAGGGGGCGCACTAACACAGATTTCAGCAGCTTCATTTGGCATCAAGATTATCTGGCGCCTTGATTAGATTAAGTGCATCTAATCATAAAGGGTCAGCTGAGGTCTCCAATCAGAAGCCTTGGAACCACAGGAGCATCAGGAAGCAGTCTCACGGGTATCAGCTCCACCTTGGCACCTTGGTCTGATGTCTGGCGACTTCCCTCCTTGATGGTTTCAGGCCAAAGTGGCAGCTCCCCATGCAATTGATCACTTATGGTCTTTGGGTAGCAGGGCCATCCAACTGGTGGACAGACACTGTTAGCAACTTGGATGAATTTTCACATTTCATCCCTTGCATCATACTTCTTGAGGATTTTTTGACATATGCCATTGGCGACTTCTTTTCCATTCTTAATGTACAGACTATAATACTTTTCACTTACCTTATGTAGTTAGCAACGGCGACCTAGCACCTTATAAAAGCTGTACTAAACAGTAGCACAAAAACAATAGACCCCCACTGCAGACAGCACATCTTAGCAAGCCTATCTCACTAAGTTGCTAAGCACCTCTATTCTCTCAGATTCTCTAGGTCGCCAAGTTGCTAGTGCTTCATTCACGCCAGCAGTCTAGCGGTTACCTAATTGTTGCAAGCTAGCGCCCATATTGCCAATGGTACCACTGGGTACATTACCACCTCCTGTTGCCAGGAGTCTAGCACCTGCACTTACAGCAGGATTTTGTTTTAGCAACTAGATTGCTAAGTGCCCCCTTACATATTTTGAAACTTACCAAACCTTCAGCCCCCACGAGTAGCTGGGACCCTGCCCAGGACTCACACATTTATTAGTGCATGCCCAACGCTACTCCACAGGAGGCGCTAGGTGTCAGTAACCTCATACAGTCACCAGTGACTTTTGGGCATCATCAATGCACTGGAAGCACTGCGCAGTAGACTCACCCTCCTCTGATTCCTGCTTGTCCTTTGACAAGGACTGCCCATAGTCACTTTCATTGTCAATACTGGGCACTGCCTTCCCCTTGCCCTTGGAGGCAGAGGCAGCCTTTTGTTGGGTCACTACCAACTGATCATACTGCTCTGCCATCCTTGGTTCTGTGGTCACTTTGACCACTGCAAAATGAGGGGGGGTGCTGGAATCAATATGGCATGCATAAACAAAAGTTGAGCTGTGGACCAGCTTGTTCAGGGACATTGCCAGAAAAATCTACAACATCCAGCTTCAATAAATCAATAGGAAGCGTACAGCCATGACAATGTTTGGTTGGCCCCAGGGCAACTAGGGCATGTGCTGATGCAGCAAGCCCATGATTCTCCACTACAACAGACTGAGCTGTTAGCTCAGAGAATTCAGGCACTGATCACACCTCTCTCTGGCTGCTCAGTCCAGCCTTGCTACCTGCCATAGGCACATTAAGTGCCTCAACTTTCTGCTCTTGCTGCAGTGCTGGAGCATTGGCCATGACTTTGTTTTGTGACTCTAGTAACAGTTTGGCCAAAGGATTCTGTCAGGTTTTGCTGACCATGGGGGCTCAGATCACTGGGTGAATCCTTACTTGGTGAACACAAAGTCTATGTGCACAACCAGAGTTGCAGGGGCATGGCATACAAACAAGGAGTTTGGAGTGAAGGGAATGAGTATGGAGGGACTGAGGCTAGTCCAGGGGCTATGGAGGGAGCTCCAGGGGTCAGGGACAAGCTCTGGGGCTAAGAATAAGTCCTGGGGGGCAAGTACTGGTGGGCCAGGGGTCAGATGTGGGACTGAAGTTGAGGGAAAAGGGTGGGAATGCAACCAAGAGAAATTGGAGACTTAGAGAGGAAAGGGAGACAAAGAGAGAGAGAAAGGAAGAGACTTAGAGAGGAAGACTGGGGGAAGGAAACAAGATAGATTGAGTCAAGAATGAGATGAGTAATATGAGAGTAAAGAAGGAGACGAGTCAAGTACAAGACAGATGAGGAATAGAAACAAGACAGATGAAATCAATGGAGAAAGTAAGAGTATGAGAGGGTTACTAGAGAATATAGAAAGATAGGCAATATCAACACTACTGTACTCAAGGCTAGGCTACAACTTATATACAGGTAGGGTGGGTAGGCTCTGAACTACAGGCCCAGACTCTGGGGCACGTTGCAGTGCAGGAGTTCTTGCTAGAGCCTGGGGTTCATGCAAGGAGTTGTGCAATAGTGCTGAGACTCTTGCTGAAGCCCAGGAATTGTGCAAGGGCACTGCAAGCATTGAGGTTGGTTGAGTAGTGTAAAGGAAGCTCACAAAGAATGGGTCTTGCTTTAGGAGCATGGGGGGCATGGAATGGGCAAAGAGGGAAGGAGTCAACTGAGGAGGGGATGCGGAGCACAGGACTCAGGCTGGGGTGATGTGTTCATGCATGATGCATAGTGGTTGCCTTTTGGGGTTGGGAAGGTGCTGAGATTGCTGGGGTAGGTGCTGATGGTGGCATTGATGGGTGGAAATGGGTCAGGGATTGTCAGGATCAGTGCTGATGGTGGCGTAGGCAGCCGGGGATTGCCAGGGCTGGTGGTGATGTGGCGTGAGTGGCGGTGATGAGTACTGATAGCTGCTGATAGTGCTGATAGCATCAGAGATGGCCAGTCTTGGTAGCAGTCTGGGCCTGGGGCTTTGTAGAGTTGGCCTGGTGAGGTTGAGAGTACTGGGGCTGGGGCTGGATATTGGCGGTGGTTGGCAAATTACTGGTGGTGGTTGGTGGATTACTGGCGGTAGTGGTGGATCATGACAGATTCTCTACTAACACCAAAGCAACTGGCTTATGAGGGCAGTGAGGCATGGCTGGTTCTGGCCATGCTGGAAATTCTGACAGCAGGCGGGGTGGTGGTGCCTGTTGAAGAGGAGGTCACACAGCAGCAGGTGCTGGTGTTCACACAAACTCCTGAGGTTACCTCATAGGGGCTCTACCACTGGTTCCTCATATGCAGGTGCTTTGTGCTTCTCTACTCACTCAATGTGTTCCAGCACCATTATGTGCTGCCTCTTCATCATCTTGATTTGGTTGAGAAGTCCCTTGACCATAACTATGGCCAAGCTATCTTGGAGGAAAGCTGCCATTGCAGGCATGGGCTGCCCTGCTTGCTCCAGGTGCTGCACAAGTGCCTTGTTCACAGGTTGTACATATGGCACATTCTCATGCCTTACTGGTCTTGGTGGCAGCACTGGCTGCACCACCACACTCACATATGATTGCTGTACTGGGCACTCATAGCACTTCTCATTCTCCATGTACCTTATCAGTGGCCCATAGGCTGGTCCTTCACTATAATCCCCCAGGTAGTAGGGAGTCTGGTAGAGGAGCAGCTCTTCATGCCCTGTATGGCACATTCTCCCTATATAGACATTGCTGTCCATAGTCTGGTTGGTTTTGGCCTTGCAGCTGAGCTGAGTAATTTTGAATTGGGCAAGATGGACCCTGCATAGGGCCTCCTCCTCCACCGGAGCTTTTTAAGCTCTGTCTGTGTTGCATTGGGCCCCAGTGGGCCATTTTGCTCTAATACTTCTAACCAACACTAATGTGTTGTATGGTGAAGTTTTAGGCTGCAAAAATCTCCTAACTCTGCTGGTGGCCAAACAACCACAAATGGACTCAGCCACCACTTTAATTACATGTTACTAACATGTCAGGCTAGTTGCTGCAGGTGTTTCATGCCCTGTAAGATCAGATATTGATCCAATGCTGCAAGATCCTTGCAGTTTGCCAAAGGTTCCCAGGTGGTGTCCCTTAGACTCCACCACACCTTGAATTTGAGGTGCTCTTGTTCATTCCACTGGTGACCCATCAGGTCATCTATGAACCATTCTTGGTTGTCAGCTGTGCCAAAAATCATAAGGCCCTGGTGTTGCACAATTGGAAAACAGCACATCATTGTTCCCTGCATATGGTCATAGTGATGACACATGGAGCTTAGGCACTATCCATTGTGCTTGCAGCACAGTCAGTAATTCAAGCACAGTTCAATGTACTTGGATCAGCCTCTAGCACCCTGTATGGCCCCACCCACTTGGGACATAGTTTGCTCACTCTGCCTTTAGGCAGGTTCAGGTTCTTGGTTGACAGGTATATCAGGCTTCCTTTAGCAATAAGTGGCTCACTACTGTGACAATCATTTGCTTGATGTGTCTGAAATAAGCAAGCTTCTATAATTGCATCATGTGCATTTTCCAGGTTCATGAGTGCTGTCTGCATGAAATCCCTGATTCCCTTGTGAATAACTTTGTCACTACAAAGATGGCATGTGTAAGGGCAACCTCTGGAGGCTATGGCTCAGTCACACAACTGGCAGAGGGAGATCCAAAGTATATTAGAGTATATACCAACAATATCATAATAACTACTTACCTGGCAGAGGGAGATCCAAAGAGAACAAGT
>JAGGAU010008544.1:0-10662 GCA_017657275.1 Termitomyces sp. T108 | reverse complement strand
AGGACCGAGCCCATTACTGGGGGAACGAGAGCGTTGGTTGGATCAATAGCAGCGAAAAGGATGAGCCCGATGAGGGCGTCCTGACAAGAATGAGCGTCTGATTGCTAGAGTATACCCCAGAGAGCTTACAGTAACAAACTCATTGAGGAATGCACGGGCCAAGGTTTGGCCAGGTAAAAGGTAGAGGCCGAATATTCCGGCTGGGCCATTCGGTGTGAACTGCAACGCGTCTAGCTGTCCCTTCTGCTGAAGGATTGCTTCGCATTGCACCAGCAATACCTTCCACTCTGCGTAAATTACCAAGCATGCGAGATACGCTCCTAAAATCTGAACGAGTATGTATCTGGACCTTGTAAGCAGTACTTCAGCGACGACGTAGAAAAAATCCACCTGACTGCTTTGACAGGCGGGAAGCCTCGATAGACGACGTAGGATATGGTGATGCATGGGTTGAAGTGCCCTCCCGAAGTGCTGCCACAGACTCCGATGGCAAAGAGAATGCCAAAGGCATACGCCAAACCAATCTGCATTATTGCTGAACAATCCGTATAAGCTATGCATCGATTTTTGTCATTGAGAAACTCACACGACAACGGCTGCTGGAGGATATTTCCTGTAACATAACCTGCAACTGAACTGAGACCTACAAGAGTCGTGAGCCTCGGGTGGAGAGGAAAATATACGGCATGCCTGCATAAACATAGAAGAAGACGCCGAGCTACATTACCCATCAGTTTCATCACAACTGCCAGGACTCTCCAAACCTACCATTTCAGCAAACAATTCCATCAGCCAATGAACCTCTTTCTTGTTCCTCTGCTTCTCCCATATTGTGAAAAATCTCGGTCTCGTCTGAATGTCCCGTAAATGAATGACTGGGGCTGCCATCTTGCAAGCGCAAGGGTGTAGGGAGGGGTATGTGAAGCAGACAAAAGCTCCCTGCATTTTTATACCTACCTTGGTTCTGACGCTGCATTCGAGGCATTGACAAGTAACGGGTTTGGGACGATGAGACAAACCGAATATTACTCTGTACTATCCATTTGGATTTGCGCAGATGGCGTTTTCATGACAACTAGACCGGCTGGATCTACGCCGATAGCACTTTTCAGGACACGGAGGCTGACGCACGATCTGTCAAAGACAACTGGAAGAATTCTATGTGCGCATGATTGATCAACAAAAGGAATGAAGGTGTCAGAAAACAGAGGGTAACGGGTCGGGGAGACGGGTATCATGTGCCTGCATCAGGGTTTTGAAAGTTTGGAAGCTAAAGTTCATCAGACCGGGGTACGATGGCAGAAACGGGTTGGACGCTAGTTCGAGAAGCAGGCCTCCAGGTCTACCCTCGTCTCATGTTCAAAAAGCTGTGTATAATAAGCACATTAGAAATGTACAATCGATTTCCTATTATTTCCATGGTGCTACTGGTGATGTGTGACGCACACCAATTCAGTTGTAGTTGTGGGGTGGGGCTGCTTCTGCTTCTAACAACAATCGCGTCCAGAGTTCAACAGCTCCTTTGACGCGCAAATTTTTTGGGACTGTGGAATGATGGTTCTCTATCCGCTCACTCGTCCTCGTAACCCTGTACTAGTCTGCGTGGGCGATTCGGCACTAGAAAACCATGAGTCCGAGAACCACGACAACAACAAAGACAACGCACCAGGATAGGACATCGGAACGTGTTCAGCGGGTTTGTATCCCAAGCGTTCGCGGATTGGAGGGACAGTTATCGCCATGACCGGTCCAATCACTCCAATAACACAAGAATAGAATATGACCGTGTTTTCGTGAGCCTGGCGTTGCTACAGGAAGACACCTCAGCGTAAATCCCCAAGGCAGCCGCACGTAGCTCACCAGATAACGATAGGTCGAGCGGAATGGGGCGAACAGCGATGCCATGGGTTATTCGTGGACCACGGGAACGGCAGGAATTACTTGTATCCCGCACCACAACACAGGCAAACGTACATTCGTTACGTAATACATCTCTTGACTTTGTCCACCTCAACATGTCTTTGGAAGAAAGCATCAGTTTGGAAGAGACCAACAAGATCCGTATTTCGCTCGGTCTTAAGCCTCTCACTGAAGATGCGCCCACTGCCAATGACAAGGACAAGCAGGCGGAGGATAACTATGCGAAGAGGCGGGAGCGGGAAGAGAAAGAGCGCGAGTCAAAGTACATATCGTCTCGTTCGTCGTTTATTTCTTGCGGACTCTCTCTGACGGGTTTCCTTTTTTCTTTTCTTACCCTTGTAGGAAAATCGCGGATAGGATAGCCAAGTGAGTTGCATTTCGTCACGTTCTCCTTACGGTCACTTCCATTTCTGTCTCGGGCACTTCAGGCCCCAGGGCCGTGTCAATGTAACGAGGGAGCGCGCGTTGCTCATGCATGCTTCGATAGGGTGCGGAATCGCAGAGAGCTCAATGCGTCGCTCAAAGGCTCGACTCTCGGCGATGCAGATGGCGATGTTGACGACACGATGAAGTGGATTAGGAGGAGCAAGAAGAGGGAGAAGGAGCTTGCGCGCAAGCGCCAGGAGGAGCTGGAGAGTATGGATAAGGCGTTTCAGGATGAATACACTGAACGTATGTGTGGAGTACATGGTTTAGTTGTGTGCTAACTTTTTTTTTTGTTGTTGCTTAGGTGATCTTGAGGGCCTCAAGGTCAGCCATGACTTCGACGAGATGGACGAGGGAGAGGCGCGTATACTCACCTTGAAAGATAGTCGGATCCTCGACAACGAAGGTATGTGTTTCGCTGCCTCGAGGGGACTCTACGTTTACAACGGAATAGAGGACGAGCTACAGAACGTCGAAATGGCCGAGGCCGAGCGTACGAAGAAGAACAACGAATTAAAAATCAAGAGACGGGATTACACCGGGTACGACGACGACGAGTTTGTCGAGGGGAACCAAGGCGTGAAGCGCTCCGTGCTTGCAAAGTATGACGAGGATATCAACGGTCCCCAGGAAACAGTGAGGCCCTTTCGTACCTCGCTGGCTTTGCATTGTTGATCATGTTGGAACAGGGTTTCCGGTTAGGAAGCTCGGTTGTGTCGACCAAGGTTAAAATGGAGGAGCAGAAACACCAGGCAGCTGCCGCAGTGAACAAGTCGCTCCTCTCGATCGACTACAGCAGTCAGTGTGTTTTCCTCCTCTGCGCTGCGTTTTCGCTGAGCTTTTGGGCTAGAAAACTTTGATATGAATGACTACCTGAAAGAAGGCGACGTCGGTTTCAAGAAGCCCAAGGTACGCCGACTTTTTCTCGCTCGTGGATCCAATGTTTAACCAAGGCCATAGACGAAAAAGAAACGCCCATCACGACGTGTCGCTGAAAGCGAGCCTGCAGCTGATCGGATGGACGTGGACGACGAGAAACCACCCATCGTCGCACGAGCGCGGGACCTGGACGCCAACTTTGTCGACGACGACGATCTGCAAGCCGCGTTGGCCCGGTCGAGAAGAGCGAAGCTGCTCAAGCCGAAAAAGGTGACGCCCGAGCAGGTGGCGCAGCGAGGTGAGTCGTGTTCTTGCGCGCGTGTGCTTGGTTTTTGTGGTTGATATGGGTTCGTGCAGTTGTGGAGCAGCGGGCGCGGGATGAGGAGGCGGGTGTGAAAGTCGAGCCGGGGGAGGAAGGTGGCGACGGGTCGGGGGGGCTGACGTTTGATGAGACGTCGGAGTTTGTGCGCGTTGTTGGTGTTAGCCCCGTGGTCAAGTCTGAGCCGAAGGAGGTGTCTGTGGCGCCGACGTCGGTTGCGGAGATCAAGCAGCGGTCGCCGTCGATGGCGCCGGGGGATCAGCCGATGGAGGAGATCGAGGCGGGGGAGGTTGTGGTGAAGGATGAGGAGGAGGACGAGATGGCGATGCTGGACGCGATTGAGGACGCGCTGCGCGCGACGGAGGTGGAGGAGAGCGGGCAGGTGAAGCGGGAGCGCGAGGAGGGCGTGGGCGGGACGTCGGCGGAGGAGACGTTCAGCGCGGGGATGGCGTCTACGCTGAATATACTGCGGCAGCAGGGGCTGCTGGCGGGGCGGGCGGCGGACGCGGCGGAGCGCGAGCGGACGCAGGTGCAGCGGGATGTGTGGCTTGCGGATATGCGGCGGCGGGTTGCGCAGCGGGAGCTGGAGAAGCTGCAGGCGCGGGGGACGGCGAAGGACCAGGCGCAGCGGGAGTATGAGAACCGGATGCGGGAGCAGCAGGAGGCGCGGGATAATTTGGAGATGTTCAGGACGTATAAGCCGGACGTGAATATTGTGTATTATGATGAGTTTGGGCGGGCGTTGACGCCCAAGGAGGCGTGGAAGGCGTTGTCGCACAAGTTTCATGGCAAGGGGTCGGGCAAGGCGAAGACGGAGAAGAGGCTGAAGAAGATTGCGGAGGAGCAGAAGCAGGCGGCGATGGCGAGTGGGGATACGCCGTTGAGCATGAATAGTGCGTTCCAGCAGCGCCAGCAGAAGACGGGGCAGGCGCATTTCGTGTTGTCTGTGGGGAACAGAGGGTGCGTGTTGTTTTTTGTCTGAGGACGTTGTGCTGATGGGTTCGGTAGGGCGGTTCCGCAGGCGGCAGAGTTTCTGGATGTGCAGCCGCTGACCAAGGGCAAGACGGAAAAGACAAAGAAGAAGAAGGAGGGGAAGAATGCGCGGCAGGTGGTGGAGAGCGGGTTCATGACGCTGCCGGCGCCGCAGGCGGTGCAGGAGAGCTTTGTGGCGTCGCCGGTGGTGTCGCAGAGTAACTCTGTGTCGCCGGCGCCGCGGCCGGGGTTCTCGAGGATATCGTCTGCGGTGGACACGCCGACGTCGCAGGGGGGCACGCCGGTGCCGTCGGAGCGGGAACGGCTCAGGGTGGCGTTTGGGTTTGGGATGAAGAGAAAGGCGGGGGAGGAGGCGCTTGGTACGCCGCCGGCAAAGAGGAGATGAATTGTTGCTACGAGGTACATGTACAGAGTAGGCTATGTAGTTAATTAGAGGGACCCGACGCTGATGAGGTTCAGGTCTTTGGAGAGTGCGCAGCGGTGTTTTTCGCGCCGTTGGCCCGAGTCGAAGGCTGCGATGAGAGAGGCCTGGCCTTGGTCGGTCCTGCGGGGGTCAGGTGGGTGGGAGGGAGGAGACTGGGACTGACCATGTTACGGAGTGGGCGTGTTTGTCGAGGAGGAGCTTGACGGTTGTCCATGAGAAGCGGACGAGGCGCGGGTAGCCGAACGTGGGCTCGATCGAGTCTCTGAGCCATGCTTGTGTCTTTGGGTCTGGGACACGTGAGCGAGAGGCGCGGCGCGGCAGGGGATGCCTCACCCGAGGGGTAGCCGGAACACACGGCTCGCTCGGGGAGCCGGGCGCCGTGCGTGGCGCGCTCTTCGAATACCCAGTTGTCGAGACACGCGTCGCGGGTGACTTTTGCGGCGACGCTGGCGGCGCCGACGATCTTGAACTTGGAGTCGGCTTGTTTTGTGACGGTGAAGTCGATGCCGGGGAAGAGGCTGGAGAGGTAGGCTTGGTACGTGGTGGTTGGGCCGAGGGCGTCGACGTAGACCTGGCGGGGTGAGCGGGGCAGCGACAGAGAGCTGGGGACGCACCTCGGAGAGATGGATGCCTGCGGCGAGGACGTCGCGGATGAGGAGGACGGTGGCGGCCTGGGACTGGACGTTGAGGTTGACGGGCGGGCGGCGGAGCATGCCGCTGGAGATGTCGTGGGGGCTGACGACGCGGACGGCCCAGGCGAGGTTGGCGGGGTCAGAGGAGAGCGCGGCGAGGAGGTCCGTGCGCGCGTCGGGGGTGAGGGTCTTGGAGTCTGCGGGGGGTGAGCGGGGGACGGGCGGGGCGGGGCGGGGCGTGACCTGCGAAGCCGAGCTGGTCGAGCTGGCGCGTGTATGCCGCGGGGCAGTACGCGACGCCGTAGACGAGCGGGCCGAGCACCGGGCCGCGCCCCGCCTCGTCGACGCCGAGGATGTACGGCCCTGGCGCACTGGGGAGCGTCGAGTGGTACGTGTAGGACATGGGAGTGGCCGGGGACCCTGTGACCAGCGTAACGCGGTGATCACGCACGGCCGTCCCCCAGCCACCCTGCTCTCGCCTGTCCCCGCCCATGGCCACGGCAGCTCGCCAGCAAAAGCCCCCGAGGAAAGCCCAGCCCGACCTCGCTCGGTCGCCCAGTGCCCGCCCGTCGCCCCACAGCCGCATCAACCCCTGGGCCCCAGCGGCTCGCCCGGCCCCGCCCCGTGCCGCCCCAGACCGTGTCCTCCAGTCCCTGTCTGGCCTCACCGTCCGTGTTCTCTCTCTTGCTTGTGCCCCGCTCACCCCTCCCAGGGAACCACCGTCACCATCTCCACAAAGACCGCCCTGCGCTTCGAGGGCGTCGTCATTTCCACCAGCAGCGAGGGCGACACCACCGGCGTCACTCTCAAGGACGTCAAGGACCTCGCAAACCCCGGCGCTCCACCCAAGGACCACCTCTTTATCGCCTCCACAAACATCGACACCTGGGCCTCGGGCCCGGCTGATGCAAAACCCCCCAATGGCTGTGAGCTCCATCACTTTTTCATTCGCCCGTCCCTCACGCCCCCCAGCCTTCCGCACCGACACCGACATCTCCGCAAGAAAGGGCCCCGCCCCAGCCCGCGAGCGCGAGCTCCAGCAGTGGTCTGCCGGCCCCGACGGTCCTCTCCACTCCGACGACGACACCTTTGCCCTGTCCGGCAATGCCGCCTGGGACCAGTTTGCCGTCAACGAGAAACTCTTTGGCGTCAAGACCGACTTTGACGAGAACCTCTACACCACCAAGCTCGATCGCTCCGCCGCGGACTTTAAGGAACGTGAACGTCACGCTCAGCGTATAGCAAATGAAATTATTTCAGTACGTATGGTCAACTTGCATCCTCTGCCGTCTCACCCACGCCAGGCCACTACAAATAACCCACACATTGCAGAAGAGAGGAACCTCGCTGTAGACGACAGCGGCGCCAACGAGGAAGACAAGTTGAGCCATTTTCGCCGTCCGTCTTGCGCTCGCTCAGTTTTCCCACCAGATACGGAGCCGTAGTCCGCGGCCACAATGCATATATTCCTCCAGGTGCACGAAAACAAGCACAAGCTGCACCGACCGAAATCCCCAAGGTTTCTGTCAACGGTCCCGATGGCGTCCCACTCCCTTCTCAGACCCAGTCTCCTTCATCCTCCAAGGCTCCCTCCCCGGCCCCCAGCAAGGTCTGTCCGTCGTCTTCTGACTACAATTCACTCACCGCTTGTAGCCTGCGGATGCCCTTCCGGCATTCCGCGACTTTGTCACCAACGAGAAGGAGCGCCTCACACGCAAGAGACAGGCGCTCGTCAAGAGCGAGATGGACAAGCGCATGGCCGACCTCGTCGAGTTTAGCCAGAGCTTCAAGGTCTGCGCCGTGCCACCTCGAGCACCCTCCTCGTACTGAAATCAACAACAGCTCAACAAACCCATTCCTGATGACCTCGTGCCCATCCTTGCCAAGGACGAGGAAAAACAACGTGCTATCCGTGAAAAGTCGTCCAAGGACGCGTCGTCGTCCCAGGCACGCAGCATCGGTCCGCCTACCCCTGCCAACGCCGCACGGGGAGCCCAGGTCGCCGCAGCGAAAATAAGCGGCGCGCAGACGCGCCCTGTGCTCCCGCCCGCGGCCAAGACGAGCACGAACCCCGTGACTGCCTCTACGGTGGCAAAGGCCTCGGCGACCGTCAAGTCGCCAGAGGCGTCTGTCAAGAAACCTGCGATGGTCATACAGCCTATTCCGCCGTTTAAAGGCAGGAAGGTCGCGCCGCCGGCTGCGAACGGTGCGTCGTCGGCGTCGTCGAAGGGCGCGGCGGCGCCTGCTGCTGCCCCGCCGAGCGCGGGCGCGAATGGAAGCATGTCGCCTGTTGCTAATCGGCTCAACGTCAACGCGTCGTCGTTTAGACCGAATGCGCGGGCGAGTACGTTTACGCCTGTGAGTTTATGTGTGTTTGGGATCGGTGGTGGTTTATTGACCGGATGCTTTTGTAGAGCGGGCCGAACAGTGCTGCTGCTGCGTCCGCTTCGGCGTCGCCCAAGCCGAAATCCGACGGGGTGAGTTGTCGAGCTTGAGGGTGGTACACTTTGCTGAGCTGTTTGCTATTCCAGCCGCCGAATCCGTTCTTCGGGTCTCGACCGATCAAGAAGGGCGCGCCTGTGAACATCAAGGATGATTTCAATCCATTCAAGCATGGCGGCAAGGTCCCTGATATCACCGCAGTCGGTGTGTTGTGTCAATCTTTCCCTTGCGTTGTTACTGACGTCTCATCAAGCCGCGTTGTGGCCGTACACCGGCAAGCGGTATGCACAGATGTTCCCGCCTGCGCAACACCCGCCGCACCAGCCGCCTCCGCACAGTATGCCTGCGCCGGGGCCGCAGCAGCTGCCGCCCCCGTCGTATGAGGAGGACTCGGCGGCGCAGGCGGCGGCGAGAGGGGGGTATGTCTATGCGTATCCGCCGTATGCGTATCCCGGACAGGTGCGTTGTTGCATTGGAAGAGGTGGGAACGAGGGGCTGATTCGTTTGGTAGCCGATGATGCCGGGGATGCCGCCGCCTGGGCCCCCGGGTGCGTATATCCCCGGCCCGTATATGCCGCCGATGCAGTACCCGCCTGGGATGCCGCCGCCGAACGGTGAGTGGGAGCGGTGTTGGCTGACCCGCGGCTGATACGTTTTCGTAGCGATGTACGCGCCTGCGATGGGTCAGGTGCCTCGTATGTCTTTTCCCCTGCGCGCTTGGACGCGACTGACTATGACGTAGCACAAGCGTATATGCCGCCGCCGCCGGGCGCGCCGTACCCCCCGCCGAACAGCACAGGCCCGCGCCCGCCGTCGACGCCGATGCCGGCGCATGTGCATCCGTATTATCATCAGAGTCCACAACGTATGTTTCCTCCGGTGTCTCCCCGTGGTGCCCACGCTGACGCTGACGCTGACGCGCGTGTAGTCCCGCACGCGGTGCCGTACCCGATGATGATGCCGCCGCCGCCGCAGGTCGCGCAGGTTGCGCAGCATGCGTATGAGGGCGGCGCCGCGGGCCCGCCGCCCCCGCCACCGCCGGTGCAGATGGGGGGGCATGCGTGATTGGTTTTGGGTTTTTTTTGCGAGTGCTTTGGGGTGGTGTGTAGTTGGTGTTGTGAAAAGTTGTTGTTTAGTTTAGTTGAGATGATAGATGTGCGGTGAAGTGTGGTGTGGGTTTTGAGGTACCATGTTAGGGTGTTTCCTTCTCTTTGTTTTTTTTTGTGAATTCCCTCGTGAGTGTGTGGAACAGAAGAGAGAAAACGTTGGTTGTAGGACATGCTGACAGGTGATGAATGGCGTTGTCTTGCCGTTGAGAGCCTCATTCGGCGATTGTCCCTGCCGGGATGAGTTGCTGTGACTGGGCACCGTGTTTCTGGTGTTGTCAATGTACTGTTCTATCAAGGTAAGACACAGTTACATATATGAAATCAAAGTCTCTTTGTGATGGCAATCACTTTGTGAGTTCAAACAGAGGTGTGGCTCCTTGTTTGAGCCCATTGTGGGATGATTCCAAAAGAACTCTGGATTTCTTGGAAAAAATCTGTGCAGGTGATGATTGAAAGATTTCTAAATTATTTTGGATTCTAGGTTGTGGATGTAGTTCTTCAGTTTGCCTTTGGTCTTTCTGTAAATAAATCAGCAGTCTTGCTTGTGTATGATAGCATGGGCAGATTGTATGAAAGGGACTCTAGAGAATGTTCTAATGGAATAATGCCCCTTACCCTTCATGATGAAATCGGATCTGTTGTGTTGTAGATTGATTAGAGTGTAATCTAATCTTATCTTACCTAACTCTCCAAGATGCAAATTCTATGAAGCTTCAGACACATGGTGCACACACTTTCAGTGTAGTTTTATAAGGATTTTGATTTGATTTCAGAAGAACTCAAATGGTTCCTCAAAACTGGGCTTAAAAATACTATAATTTGAACATGGAAGTTATCTAGAGCTCCTAGGCCTAAGTAGTCCTCTTCCTGGAGACCCTAAGCTGTGGCAATCAGATTCTTTGCCTCAAATCTCCAATCCTATACCCTGTGCATGAACCAGTGCATGGTGCATGTGATTTTGTCATTCCAAGTTGTCCCCCAACTGCTGTCATCTGCTTAGCATGATCTCAAATCCTGGCTAAGGGCCTGTTTGGTAACACTGCTCTGACTGAGACTTATCTGCAAAATTAAGCCCATCAAGACCTGAGCCAGCCTAGCAACAATTCCCAGGCTCTATCCAATTGAAGCAAGGCCAAATGGGTGCTTGGCAGCATACAGCCTCACTTCTAGAGGTGACAGGCATGGTTAGGAACACTTGTTGATATGTAGACCTACTGTACAAGACCGTTTTCTGTCTTGTCTGTGTGTCTCTGCACTTTACTAGTGGCTCACCTTACTTTATACTTCCTAATGGCTACTCAAAAGAAGAAGGGCTTTGAGGATCAAGAGAACCAGGATTCCAAGAATATCATGACATCAACGTGCTGTGTATGAACTGATGCCAATGATGCAATCATGGTTTGTGTTCTCAAAGAAGAAAAGGATTTAGGGAATCAGTCTAGAGCTGGATGGAAGAAGCAGGTATGGACTGTTGTAGCTGCAGCTCTTCAGAAAGAGGGGGTAGGGAAAGGTCCTGAG
>JAGGAU010008543.1:0-16700 GCA_017657275.1 Termitomyces sp. T108 | reverse complement strand
ATGGGGTTCAGAAGGGTTTGATTTTTTGATTTTAGATTATGATCGGGGATTGTTGTATCATTTTTTTTTTTTTTTTTTTTTTTTTTTTTTTTTTTTTTTTTTTTTTGGTGTAGCGTTTAAGTAGCCAAGCGACCGACGCCAAGGTCGTCTCCGCATGGCCCGCGGTTGCTGCAAGGGATACAAACCTTGCTTGTCTAGAAATGTTTCATCACCCCGAGGAAATGCCGTTACGCACTGAGTGTGGGACTCAGGTACCTCCAAGTCTGTCGCCCGCCCTTTGCCTCCTACCCAATTCCATCTCCTCCCCCCGTTGAGCTAAGACTAGGGCCTATACCCACTAAAACCCCGGAAACTTCCGTTCAGTCTTTCGGAAGCTTGCTTTCATTTTCCAGAATCCCTGACCAGGTCTGTAGGACCACCTTTTTTGGGATTGCTTTCGACCCATACTTCATGTTAGACATGCCTTGGTCTACCACGAGTCTGGTGTTGATAGTCTGGTTCCATCTATTCATGACCTCTGCTTCAGTGAAGGGGTTGTTATTGTTTCTTATCACCCTCTCACATCTAAGCCGCCATATCAAGTGTGCGGACTCAATCATAATGATTCGATAGAGTCTGGCATTTCCTGGAAGGGGTTTGCCTTCCTCGTCAGGGAAGTCTGCCAGCGGAGCTCCCAAGATTGTTCCCAGTACTACGTGCCTCTCTGGAGAAGTCTCTGCTCCTTAGTTTTTTCCAGATCATGGTTGAGGTCGGGCGCTTTCTAAAGATTTCCTCTGCACAGTCCTTCGTGTGTTCTAGATTTTCTTCTGTTCTCTGACGCACTGGTTTGCGAAGCCTCATTTTTTTGGCGTGGATTGCCTTGTAGGCTAGGGATTGCGTCATTTTGGACAATTTAGCTCCGGTGACTTTTAGCGTGGGGTTCATTGTGAGATCCAGATTAACCGGTCCCTTTTTTGCAGCCTCGTTCGCTAACCTGTCAGCTCCTTCGTTTCTTGGGTGGCCGCTATGGCCCTTGACCCACTTCAGTTTCGTTTTGGTGCGTCTCCTCCTTAAGCGTTCAATTGTTAGCTGAGTTAGTTCAGCATTTGTGGTTCGTATGTACCCAGCATCTTCATTTTTCTGTAGGCTTCTTGTGACAAGGTTAATGACGTATTTAGAGTCTAGTTCTATACTGAGGTTGTTCTCGGGTTGCTCTCGTTCAAGTGCCTCCTTCAGAGCTAGGAGCTCCCCGGTTTGGTTGGATTGCAGCATACCAGGGGGGACTTTGATGCCACTGTTGCGCTCGTCATCTTCCGCATAGAAGATTCCTGCACCCACAGTGGCGTCCTCGTGGCCGTTGTTGAAACAGGCACCGTTTGTTGCCAGGATGGAGTTAGCTTTGGTAGTAATTGGGGGGTCAAGTTCTGGTAGGGCATTCGTTACATCGCCTTCTGTGAAGATCCTAAATACTTCTGCTAGGGTGCCCGAAGTTGTCATCTTGCTATCAAAATTCTCCCACTCTGGATCGGCACCTTCCTCTGGGTCACCATTGTTACTTGCAGGAGGGGTGGATATGGGGTGGACTGCACGTGGGTCCCATTTTGCGGGCAAAGTGTTCAGTAATTCCTTTGCCCTGGATATGCAGCTGTGGGGTGTGAGGCACCCGGTTCTTTCTTCCAGACCATCTGCATCAATCTTTGGTTTATTTTTGTTTGAAGGTTTGATTTTGTGATTCTGGATCATGATACAAGATCAACAAATCAAACCTTTGGCACAGCCACCCTTGTTGGCTATCACTGTGGCTGATGCAGTGATGGCTGTCCTTTGTCACTACTGCTTCGCTGGCAGCGTTGTTTCTTGTGCTGGGGCTCTCTTTTGTGATTGTTTGATAAGGTACATCTCATGTCTACAGTTTTCAACACCTACAGCCTACAGTTTTTGGCTGCTTCTAGGATATATTCAGATGTTTTTGTTCCCTTATGTCAGTCTCAAGTTCAAGACTGACCTATCAATACTGATACTCATCTGAACACATCCATAAATAAACCCACTCAACATCCCATCAGACCTGTCCCATTCCTTCTTCTCATCTCCATTGCCAGTAGCAATTCCAGTGATGCCAACAGTACGAAATGCACCCATCATCTTCTTAGCCCATGTGAACCAATTAGAATTGTCAAGCTTGTTGGGAACGTTGTGATGCAGGGTAGTTGTGAATGAATGGGGAAGTATGTAGACCATAATGGTGAGAATGATGTGTGGGAGAAGCAAAGAAGCAGCGATGATTTTGATTAAGTTTGGGGCCGGGGCCCATAACCTGTTGCGGAAATAGACGCGAGAAGCGCGAAGTAGCGCGCGAGAACACAAGAGAGTGACACGAGAAAGCACAAGAAACCTTTTCAGGCCCACAGAAACGCACACGATGCGCCGAACACGAATGACCGCGAGCGAGTGTATTGGCTACGACGATAATGTATTTCTACGAACAACACGGCACTCAACTAATTGTGTATGTACTTGTTATGATCTGGGGGCGTCACGCACCGACACCCCCCCCAACTTCAACACAAACCACGCATTGAGAAGTACAAGCAGGTCTGATTGATTCTGGACACAGTAATCTGCGAGCTCACATGGCCACTCGGTATTCGTCTGTTCACACGAAGGAAAGGGGTTGAGATCCATACAGATCCCAATAGTCATTTCGAGGGAGTCGCGGCTCTACTTTCTGTACACGATATGGAAGGGGGCGTGAGAGAGAACGAAGCGAAGCCGGTCTCTAGGAAGACATAAGGCCTTGGAAAAATGGTTATTGCAGGGACTTGTACCTGGTTTTGCCCATTTCGGTTTCGTATAGGTTGGTCTTCCTGTATCCTCCAACCCATTCCCCTGAAGGATCATATATGATCGCACTGTTAGCTCCCAAAGGAGTGCGAAGAGGTGCCGATAGGCTGTCAATGTCAGAAGTAGTAGTTGTATCGATATCCGTTCCTCCACCGGGTAAACATATGGATCCAGTGGTCGTGACATCAACTTGAGATTCAGTAAGTCGTTCCTCTTCAGATAGACATTCGGGATAGCCGCCGGCGACGTAGCAACCTAGATGGTTTGCGGCTTCTCGACGGCTAACCTTGGGCCGCTAGTAGCTGAACAACAGCGATACGAAGAGGAATGGGTTCCGTGTATCTTGAGTCACGATCGGGGACAACTCTTCTTCCAACTCACGAGACCATGAGATCAAGCATATATATATTGCACAATGAAGATACTTTCCAAAACAACTCTACCCAGCAACTAGGTTTCTAGTACACCATTTCCAGGTCTAAATGTGATACAAGATTGTTCGACATATTCTTGACACGCAAAGCTTTCTTTGAAGCTTCGGCGTATCTTACATCATACACCGCTTTTCCGATCGGATCTCTTGCTTTATAGTTTTGCCCCTAAAGACCATCGTGTTAGACATAGTAATTATTCATAGAATTTGAGTTTTGAAGGTCTGACCCTCGGAGTCTTTGGTTTGCTCGATATGACTAGAAGTTCACCTGGCCTGAAGACAGTAGTTCTGTTGCTTAATGTAAACGCATTTTTCACAGTCGCGATGGTCCCTATCTGCTTGCCCGAAGCCCAACAAAGTCAGCAAATCGTCCTGGATTAACTACTGGAGTCACCTGACCGGATAAGCGGGGTTCTCTGGCTCTTGATTGTCAATGGGTCGCTCAACCGGCTGAAGGTTTTCATGGTAGAAGCGCTCTCTCTCGCACCGGATCACGCCAGTATCTGAGAATGTGTAGATAGTAAAATCAAGGGACCCTTCGATGCGGTATCCGTAAGCTTCAGGGCTCAATGGGTTTTTCTGGTTCTGTCAATTATTCATCGAGCTAGTGAGTGCCAGCAAAGTGAAGGCGTCAAGTGATTCAACACACCGTCAGGACCATTGGTTGTGGGTCGAATACTTTAACAATATGACCTACTCCGAGATTATGTACACGGCAGGCATCAGGGCAGTGAATGTTTCGGACATCCTGCGCGACGATTTGAACACGGACTGGGGCCTTCAGCTTACATATGGTTTGATCCTTCGTACGATTGATGATTTTTCAATCCAAAGCTTGAGTTTACAAGATGTCATACGAACTGGGTAAGGCTTTTGCATCGGTGGTGTTCTTGGGCGATCCATAGTACTAACAATCTGGGTATTAGTCGACAGGAGTTAGAGCATTCAATGACCGGCTGTCCAACTTACAGTACTAGTGTTGTTCAAGCGAGAAAGAAGCAGTGGGTTTTTTTTCCAGGCTTCACTGCTCTTGAATCCACAGCGGCAAGACTTACCCGATGTATTATCTGTTATCTATCTATATCTCCATGATTCCTAGTGGGGAATGCAGGGAGGCAACCGCTCCGAGCTCCCGTGACACCGGCGAAAAGCGCATCTTTGCGAGGGGAGCCAGCATCTCATGACAAGGACTATATACATTGAGAACCTGTTAGTCAAAAAAAAAAAAAGGTCACAGGGGCTTGTCATCTGTTTCTTGACCGACCTTTCAGTGTAGAGTGAAAATTTAGCCGCCGGAAAGCCACAATACTGACTCCTAGGATTTTCTACTTATAAGGTGCATTATTCCGTGGTGTGTTCTAATAATTTGATTCATGCGTTGCGTATCTGCGTTTGCGTCGGCTTGTGGTCCATCAGTTGGGTTCGTCTTCGTGCGTGACATTAGAGCTTGCGTGATGCTGGGTTGTCGATTGCTTTGTTGTGGAGGTTTGACAGTTCTGTCCCTTTCCATCTTGTCCTCCCTACTCGACTTTTCAGTGTAGAAAACGGCACTTTCGTTGGTTGAAAGACTTTTCCAACCATGATTCGGTACATTGGAAATGGAAAACATGTTTCTTCTTTACTTCCCCCAAGGAAACACTACTTATTGGACGTCAGATCGACCGTCAAAGCTTCCTTTTTATATCACGACTGGTGGCCAAAACTTTTCCCTCACGAAATAATCAGAAAGAAATGTGTTATGCTATTTTTTGTCAACTGTTTGCCTTAGAAAAGAGGCATTTTTTATTGCCTCAACCTTTCTCCCTCAGAAACGTGTGCACTTAGAATGGGCATGATACATTTCTTTGTCACTTTTTCTGGTGGAATCATGGTTCTGGTGCCATCGGGACCAGGGAGGGATAGACTAATTTATAAGCAGAGAGTTCAATGTTTAAGAATGAGTTTGCTGGCTTTTGAATATTATAAAGACATTCTGAAAAAAAAGAGGAAATGCAACCTCATCGCATATCTTGTCTTTTCACCATATTTTAAAGTGACAGTGAAATTGATTGATTAGATTACAAACTTAAACTCTCTATACTTATGTAATGCTCAATTACTGAAAATTTTCCCACCTATTGTTGTCCGTTGGGTGTTAAGCAGTCGTCCTTGCTCAGACATGTCCTCGCACTATGATCTCGATTCTCTACTTCGGAAGGTTCCTTCAGAAGAGGATTCAGAATTATTTTACGAACTGCTTTGTCGGAGAGTCACCTGGTGGGACTCAAGTCGTGTCCGTTCGTGGTTTCTTGAAAATGGTTACACTTTGTATCACCGGCATCAATATGAAAGCGACGACCTTATTGTTGAAATGTACCCGCCTGGTGCAGAACCGCAAGAGAGGGCGTTTCCCTATCCATATGAAGGTGGTTTTGAAGGTGATAGTCCCAAAGGGTTCCCGCCTTTTCACGCATACACTGGCCATCGGGTATGCACCTTGCCATCTTTTTCGTTTTCTCATCAAAACATGCCGATAACTTTATCTGTGCTGGCAGGCGACTATCAGTTTTGCTCAAGATTGTTCTGGGCGGCACGTTGCTGTTAAAACAATATTAAACGATAGCGAAGAGTTGCGTATCCTAAGATACCTCCAAAACCAAGGAGTACCGCGTTCCATGAATGACTTTCATAATGTGATGCCAGTTCTGGATCTTCTTCCTTACGAAGGTCATTGGATTGCAGTCATGCCTAGGTGAGGGCATCATTCACAATGAGCATTTAGCTCACTGAGAGCTCGGCAACCAGATGGGGTATGATACCTCTCGGTCCTCCTTTGTCAACTGTGCAGGAAGTTTTTCATTTCATACATTGTCTATTGAAGGTGTGGTTTTCATCGCTCTTTTCTGAACCGGTTCTTATCGCAGTATCAGGGACTGTCCTTCCTTCACGAACATAGAATAGCTCATGGGGTACGTAGCCATCCATGTTCATGGTTCGATTATTTATTCAGGTCTTCGGTCCAGGACATTACGACAAGCAATATTCTAGTCAATCATCTTGATAGAGACTTTTTTGACGATCGCAATTACTTTCGCCAGTTGCTACGCTCACAAGGTAAATTGACTTATGCATTTTGTGACTTTGATGGTTCCACAATGTTTCCGTCGTCAATGTCTTTGGACGACTGTCGCCTCCCCAGCCATGTTGCTTTTAACACATTGTGTTATCAAGCTCCAGCGGATACGTCTCAGGGAGAGTTTGATTTTAACCCATTTGCCTTTGACGTCGGGATGCTAGGCATTTTGTTCTGTCATGAGTTTCAAGTAGGCCAACTATAAAAACTTACACGTGCTCTCAAGAAATCTAATTACATAATTTGTAGCGTATGACACGGACCGTTCCCATGTTGGCACCCTTATTTGACAAGATGACAACCCGGTACATTGAACGGCGTTTCAAAGCCTCAGAAGCTCTACAATTCTTTGAAGAAGAGGTCCTTCCGCAGACACCTGAACACATACTTTCCTCTTCGATACCTCGATCCGGTGGAATGTGGGATACCTACGATCGATGGGCGGGTCTTGATCCCAATTTCGTGGACAAATGGGCAGCTTTTCGTGAGCCTCCTGTTCCGCTTTATCTCAAATTCCTCCGGCGTATCTGTGAATACCCGTGGGTATTTGACATCGTTAGTTGTATACGCCGAGTTGCTCGATTTGTCTGCGTCCGCATAACATCCCTCTACAAATTATAATTATCTTTGTGAGTACCTCACCTACGGAATGGGAAGCTTGTTTTATCCAAACAACCAACACAATGTTAAATCCTATTAGTATAGCTACTCATTAAACGCACATTCATTGAGGTCCATGTCATAAGTATTGAGTTTAGATCTAGACATTGCACATCTGATTTCATCCTCTTTCAACATCTTCATCGATTCTGTCTCTTCCTCACTGTGAAGCTGACTAATGCCAAATGGTGTCCAGAAAGCTGATCCTTTAAGTTTTTTTTTTGGCATAAGAAATAGCCACAAATGAGAATTCAGATAAAAAATGCTTTTGGGCAAGCTCTTTGCATAGATTGTAATATAATAGGTACCAGTGTTGCATGGAATGCGCATACCTGATCCAAATACTCTGTTTGACCTCGAACAGCTAGCACAATATGCACTTATTTGTGGGTAACCAGGGTTGAAGAACACACGGCAAGATATTGTGGTTGACTTTGCCCACTGCATGCATCGGCAAATCCTCTTTGGGTTCATGCTTTGTCATGCACTCTGTGTCAACAGCACAGGGAAGACAACTATTGTCCATTGCCTCACACTAGTTATGGCATGTCCAGGACTGTACTGTGAGGTTTTGGCCTCATACAATAAGGCCCACCCTGGCCAACTGTTCATGGCCCAACATGGAGCCCAAGTAACCATCCACCAGCCTATGATGTCCTTGGACATTTTCCAAGAAATTGACAATAAGCACCTGCAGCACATGACAGTATACAGAACTCCTTCCACAATTTCACAATAGGATGGATGGCAAGAAATGTTCAAAGAGGACCATTACCATCTGTTGTTCAAATGTGACAAAGAGAGTGCAGCCAACATCATCAGGTGAAGATGCTAGACTCAGGCAGAATCCAGACAAACACAAAAATAGGTTGAAAGACCCTTATATATTTTAGGTAACCTTGAGTTCTTTCACTTGAGCCCTGTTACTAACATGCTTCATGCAATTTAGCATGAATTGTTATAGTCTTTTTCATGTTTTGGACAAATCTTGTCATACATGGCATATTTGACACCAACTATCTTGATCAGATGCACTTTCTGTGCATGTAAGTCCAAGTATGTGTGGGCACTATATGTATGGTAACTCTCCCAGGTCTTGAGACTACCATGCCACAAATGACACTCAGGGGTCATAACTAAACCTCTTCTATTGTCATGTAGCTAGCCTGTACAGTCATTAAGCCACACATTGTGCAATACAATAATCCACTAGTATGTGTAGATGTGCAGTCCAATTCATGCATCAGGATGATGCTATGTCTCAGATTGTTTATTGAGGACACTTATCACAGCTCGTTTTCAAGATCATACATTAGTCTGAGAGAGGGGTATGTAACCAAGCAGTTACCTTATCTAGCATTATCCATGCATCTATAACATGTAATAGTAGATTATGTAAAACAACATCTTTTATTCACAATGTATCTAGATTATCTGTAGCTGGCTACACCTTCCAAGATCTTAAAAGAGAGTGATTGTGTTAATCTGATAGAGAAGTATGAGGTGTGAAATGTAATATTGTACACTTACATTAATGAGCTGACCTTCAAACACATTGAAAGGTATAGGAAAATTAGAGCTCAGACACTGAGTGTGTAACACATATTATAGAAAGATTATGACAACTTGCTAGATAAATGTGAGGCATGAAACTTAGGACTCAAACTACAAAGAATGCACTTAACACCACAATGTAAACATGATGTTCTCCTTTTAGCATTGTAGAATTAACAGCAACCTATAGAAAGTTAGATTAACATGTCAAAAAGTAAATTAGTAGTACATATTAGCAATGAAACAATACACCTTGATAATATCTCCTTGGAACAGGGTGCCAAATTCCTCAGTCACCTCTTAAAATGGATTATCCACCTGTCTATTGATAGTTCTTCTATCTGAAAGTTGACCTGAGTCTCTAAGTTGATACTAGTAATGACTGAACCAAAGACTTACTTTACTTGATTGTCATTTGTTGACTGAATGTTGACTTAAGTAAGGAGTTCATAAAGTTAGTAGTCAACTAAGGGCTTGCTTCAATAGTCAATGGTCAGAGAAACCAGCTGCTATAAAAAGTCAGTCAGACTAATATTGATGTCAAAGTTAAAGACTTACTCTGTCTATTTCCCAGTATATTGGCAGAGTTCATCAAGTTAGTTTCATAGTCAATTCAAGGCTTGCTTCAATAGTCAAAGAAATCAGCTACTATGAAAAGTCAGTCAGACCAATACTAATGCCAAAGTCAAAGACTTACTTTGTTTACCTGGTGATTGTGAATGTGCCTAATTTAGCCATGTGTATACAAAAAACAA
This sequence comes from Termitomyces sp. T108, assembly GCA_017657275.1. NCBI lineage: Eukaryota > Fungi > Basidiomycota > Agaricomycetes > Agaricales > Lyophyllaceae > Termitomyces > Termitomyces sp. T108. Next base: position 7,363 of record JAGGAU010008543.1, on the reverse strand, counting down.
CCAAGGCATGAAAACATGTGTCCACTGAATCACATTGAGCCTTTTTCACAAAATAACAACTAATGTGTAAAACATATGATTAATTACTAGTTTTACATGTACTGAATACATTTAGACACTGTTAGACTAAAAACATATTGTGAAAAAAAAGTTACAATGATTGACTTCGTTATTTACAGGTGCTTGTTAACTATATATAACACTTAATGGTCACAGGGTGCTGAACCCCCCAGTCACCTCTTGAAATGTATGATCCAACTGATGGTTTCTTCTGGCCAAAAGTTGACCTGAGCCTGAAGGGCAACACAGTACATATTTCTATATCAGGATGTCACAATGTCCAAAACAGGCCAACAGCACCATGTTTTTATTTTTGAACAATCCTTTGAATCAAACTCACATCACAGATACCATAGGCATTATTCTATGAAAATAACACTGCTGAAATTGACCTATACCTAATGACATATGGCCTACCTGAGCCCATCTTTTCCTACCTGAGCTATCTGAATAGTGGCTTGCCAGGCACTGCCACAGTACATGGAGCTGCAATAGACCTGGTAAACCACCAGCCAAGTAGCCACCAAATATAACTTTACTAGGCCAAAATAAACACCTGAAGGGTTGGCCATAAATGGGTTCATTACAATACATTACCTCTACTTAGCTATGTCTTCTTGTATATACAGTGGCTCAAAAAACTGTTTCAATGTTTTATACTTTTTGAAATATGACATTGGCATAAAGAATTGGAAGTACTCAAATATCTGGTTAAATCATGTAAAATACTATGGCATTGTAGCTACAAATTGCACTTCAGCCTATGTAATTTGAATCAAAATGTAGCAATTTTAAAATATTCACTCATCAGAACAGTTTTTTGAGCCTCTTTAACTTTGCAGGTTTTTCCTTACTTTAGTCAGAAATAAAGAGTAAGTTGCATGTGAAAATATCAATAGAGTCATGTGACCATGCTTGATTATATTTGGGAGTGGTTCAAGTTCATTGAACCACATCTTGACCTTCAAGCACCATCACAAAAGCTACTTCTCCTGCACAATGCTCTACTGTTGCTTCTCTCCTTTCTCAAAGGTATTCTTTGCATCATATTGAGCTAAAACTGGTCTAAGAAAGTCAGATGAAATAAAAATTAATAGGATTGGAATAGATAGTAAGTGGTATATGTGGAAGCTATGAGGAGAAGGCATTTCAAACTGAACTACTACACCTACTGTGAAACATGGAGAAGAAAATTGTCAGGTTCTGCTGACCATGGGGGCTCAGACCACTGGGTGAATCCTTACTTGGCGTACATGAAGTCTACATGCACAGTCAGAAATGCAGGCATGGCATACAAACCGGGATTGAGGGGGAAAGGGTGAGTATGGAGGGGCTGGGACTAGTCCAAAGGGCTATTGGGGGAACTCCAGGGTTCAGGAACAAGCTCCAAGGCTGAGAATCAGTCCCAGGGAAGTGAGTGCTGGTGGGTTGGGGTTTAGATGTGGAACTCATTAAGTCCTGGGGCTGGGGTTGAAGGGAAAAAGGTGGGGAGTGATCAAAGGAGTCAGAGCCTTAGAGGAGAATAGAGACAAATGGAGAAAGAGGAGAAGAGGAAGAAAAGAGAGAGAGAGAGAAACAAAGACAGAGACTTAGAGATGGAGACTGAGAGAGGAAACAAAAAATATTGGATTGAGAACAAGATGAGCAAATAGAGAGGAGAGAAGATAGTGAGTTGAGTACAAGACAAATCGGAAACGGAGACAAGATAAGTGAGATTGAGGAAAATAGTAAGAGAACTGGACTAGAGACTGGGAGAGTTAGGCAATATCAACACTACTGTACCAGATGCTACACTATGACTTATATACAAGGGGCAGGGAGGCTCCAGAGTGCAGGCCCAGGCTCTGGGGTGAGTCGCGGCACAGGGGTTCTTGTTAGAGCCTGGGGTTCATGCAAGGAGTTGTGCAATGGTGCCAGGACTCTTGCTGAAGCCCAGGGATTGTGCAAGGCACTGCAGGCATTGGGGTTAGTTGAGTGGTGTAAAAGAAGCTCACAAAGCATGAGTCTTGCTTTGGGAGTGCACAGAGGCATGGAATGTGCAGGGAGGCAAGGAGTCAACTGAGGAGGAGGTGCGGGCATGGAATTCAGGCTGGGGTGATGCACAAGTCATGATGGTTGCCCAATTGGGAAAGGAGAGCATCAGGAGTTGCTGGTGATAGGCTGGGGATTGCCAGGGTTGGTGCTGATGGTGGTGTTAATGGCCAGGGATTGCTGGGGTGGGTGCTGATGGTGGTGTGGGCAGCCAGGGTTTGCCAGGGTTGGCGCTAATGTGGCATATGTGGGCAGTGATGGGTGTTGATGGCTACTGGTGTGCTGATGGCTGCTGGAGATGTCTGGTCTTGGTAGCAGTCCAGGCCTGGGTCTTATGGATGAGTTTGGGGGCACTGGGGCCAGGGCTGGGTGCTGGCAGTGGTGGCGGATTGTGACAAAAATCATCTCATAATATGGGGCTGTATAGGTTGGGATTGGGTAAGAAAGCTGGTAGAGGTGGTGAGAATCATGAATGCAGAACAGTTCTGAGAAATTTTGGATGATAGAGCAAAGAAGAGCTTTGAGAAGTTCAAGATGGAGAAGGGTGTTTGCTACTTTCAACAGGACAATGACTCCAAACACAACCCCAAAAGTGGTTTGAAGATCACAACTTTGATGTTCTCCAGTGGCCAGCCTAATCTCCTGATTTTCATCCTATTGAACACTTCTGGGAAGTATCTCAAGAAGTAGCTTAGGCAGTATGAATCACTTCATAGTGTGCATGAATTGTGGGAGAGGGTTGTCAAAGAATGAGATGAAATACCACTAAAGGTATGCCAAAGACTGATAGCTGTTGACTGTCCCCCTAAGCAAGACCTTATGGGGTGGACTCAAGGTGGTTAGGTGCATGTGTTTCTACATCAAGGACAAAGTCCAGGGTCAGTTCTAGGGATTTATGAGGTGCAAGGGGTAGCTAAAAGGTGCAAGGTGGAAGTCCTGGGATGCGAGAGAGGGGTTTGGGAGTTAAACAAGGTGCTCTGGGGCAAAGGGCACAAGTGTAAGGGCGACCTCTGGAGGTTGCGACTAAGTCACACAACTGGCAGAGGAGGATCCAAAGTGAATTAGAGTGGTACCATACAACAGGAAATGTAGCTAATTACCTGGCAAAGGAGGATCTGAAGAGAACAAGTCTAGGGACTCCTCTGCCAGGGCACAGCACATCAGGCGCAGGTGTGGAGGCATGGGAATGTACTGTACAGCATGACCGCACCTAAACCCTAACCTTGGAGGAGGTCCAGAAATCTCTGGACTATTCCTGGACAACTCTGGAGGTCCCAAAATGGAAATAGCTCTGGAGCATCCCAAAATAGAAGTCCAGAAATCTCTGGACTGCCCTGGGACAATTCTGGAGGTCCCAAAATGGAAGTCCCCTGACATCACCCCCCCCCTAGAGTGCGGCGACTCGATGCGCTGGGGTAGAACAGTTCCCGGATGGCCTGGTCAGTTGGAGAGATGGGGTAGATGCCCCGGATAGCCCGGGGTGCATTGGGGTGCATGCGGTGGAACTCCCTGACAAGGGCTGGAGCATGGATGCCATCGGCAGGCTCCCAGGAGATGTCTTCAATACCGTAGCCCTTCCATTTGACCTTGTACTGTAGCTTGCGGTGGAATAGACGGCTGTCCAAGATCTTCTCCACCTCGTACTCCAGGCCTTCAGCAGCGAGGACTGGGGGCAGTGGCAGCGGCGCCTGTTGTCCAGGTATGGGGTTGTCCAGGGCTGGCAGGAGCTTGACCACATTGAAGACTGGGTGCAACTGGCGCATTCTGGGAGGTAGGTGGAGGCGGTAAGCTAGGGGGCCCACCTGCTTTTCCACTATGTATGGCCTCAGCTGGCGGTGGGACAGCTTTTTGGAGGGTTGTGTGGTGGCAATGTCCGAGCCATCCAGGTAAACACAATCTCTGGGCTTGTACGTGGGGGTTGGAAGCTGTCCACAGTCATAGTATCGGGCCATGTTGTCCTTTGCCTTGGTCAGGGCCACCTTAGCTTTCTCCTGGGCTTCATGCATCTAGTCTACAAACTCGTTCATGGACTCATTTTCTGATTGTTGTTCTGGAGGTTCAAATCCCATCTGGGGGTGACATCCAGTGTCCAGGAGGAATGGGGAGACCATGGTGGCAGAGTGAACATGGTTATTGTACTGGAACTCTGCCTCTGGGAGGAGCTCATCCTAGTCATCCTGTCACTCATTGCAAAACAGCCAGAGGTACTGCTTGAGTTCCTGGTTGACCCGTTCTGTCTGGCCGTCAGACTGGGGGTGATAGGCAGTGGACATGTGGAGCTTGATGTGGAGGAGGCGGTAGAGCTTGCAGGTAAACTCTGCTACAAACTGGGGGCCTCAATCAGAGACATAGGTGTCAGAAAGACTGTGAGGCTTCCATACATTCTTTTGGTAGAGATTGGCAGCACCCATGGCTGAGCAGGTGGTGTGGGTGGGGATGAAATGAGCACACTTGCCGCACAGGTCCACTACTACCATGATAGCATCATAGCCATGGAAGTCTAGCAGTTCCACTATGAAGTCAACGGAGGCCATGCTCCAGCACGCTGCTGGTACCGGGAGAGGATGCAACTGCCCCACTGGGAGGTGACATTGAGGCTTGGTCTGGAGACACAGGTCACAGGTGCTGGTGTAGGATCCAATGTACCAGGACATCAGTAGTTCTGGGACACCAGTTCCAGTATCTTCCAGCGGACGGGGTGCCTGGCAATCTGGGAGTTGTGATGCTGCTTGACAATATGCCTCTGGAGCTCTGGGTCATTTGGGACATAGATGTGACCCTGGAAGGTGAGAAGACCGTCTTGTAGGCCCCATTCATCTGTGCATACTGACTGGCCTTACCAGAGCAGAGAGCTAATGCTGCCTTGGCCACAGAGTCCTCCTGGAGTCCCTCGCAATTGCCCCAGTGGATGTCCTAGAGGATACGCACCTCATCTCCCTGTACGGACAGCCCTTCCAAAGCGCAGATGGTGAACAGCTCCAGGCAGAGGAGGATTATGTCAGCATTATCTCCAGCCCCTGAGCCATGGTCTGCATGCCAAGACAAAGTGTCCGGCTTCCCCATGCTCCTCCTGGGCCTGTGGTAGAGGGAGAAGTCAAAGTTGGCAAGGTAGAGAGACCACCGGGCCTGTTGACGGTTTAGCTTCTTGGCAGTCTAGAAGTACTCCAGGTTCTTGTGGTCTGTCCAGACTTCAAACTTGTGCCAGGCGCCTTCTAGGAAGTGGCGCCACTCCTCCAGAGACCGGATGATAGCCAGCATCTCCTTGTTGTGGATCTCATAATTATGCTCCACGGCATTGAGGCTCTTGGAGTAGAAGGCTATGGGGTGCCACTTGCCATCCTCTGGGGACTGCTGGGATAAGACTGCACCAGTTGCAAAGTTGGAGCTGTCAGCCTCCACATGGAAGGGGTGGTTGTTGTCAGGGAACATGAGGACAGGTTTGGAGGTGACAGCGGACTTGAGGGCATTGAAGGTCCAGTGCTCCGCCTCGCCCCAGGTTCACCCCACATCCTTTTTGGTGAGGTCAAACAGCGGCCGTGCATGGTGAGAGAAGTCCTGGATGAAGCGCTGGTAGAAGTTGGTGAACCCCAAGAAGGCTTGCACCTCCTTCTTGTTCCGGGGCACTGGCCATTGGGTGACACCAGCCACCTTCACTGGGTCCATCTATGCCATCCCCTGGGATATGACCAGCCCCAGGTACTCAATCCGGGTCTGCTCAAACTTGCACTTCTCCAGCTTGAGGTAGAGTTGGTGCTGGTGGAGATGTTCCAGGACCACTCTGGTGATGCGGCGGTGCTCCTCCAAGGTCTTGGTGTAGATGAGGATGTTGTCGAGGTAAACGCACACCACACCATCTGCAATCAGATCCCAAAGAACATTACCAGGGGCTTGAACAGTCCCCAGTTGGTCTGGAATGTTCCCTTCCACTCATCTCCTTCCCGGATGCGCACATTGTTGTAGCCCCACCGGACGTCCAATTTTGTGAAATAGTGTGCACCCTGGAGGTTGTTAATGAGCTTGGCAATGAGTGGGAGGAGGTAATGGTTCTTGACAGTCATCGCATTGAGCACATGGTAGTCCTGGACCAATCAGAGGAAACCATCCTTCTTCTTGATGAAAAACACCGGCAAGGCCATTGGAGACTTTGAGGGACGGATGCGTCCAGACTCAAGGTTCTCCTGGAGGAATGCATCCAACTCATCCTGTTCCCTTGGCATGAGCAGGTAGACCTTGCAGTTAGCGGGCTTTGCATCAGGCATCAGTTCAATTGCGTGGTCCCACTGCTTGCGCTCCAGGAGGGAGTCAAACGAGGCCTTGGAGAAGACATCCTCAGAGTTGTGTAGGTGGTCAGAGGTAGTCTGGCTGGCCCGGATCTCCTCTGCAGAGGGCAGCGTCCTTAAGGTTGTGGCGTAGATGCAATCTCCTACCTCAATGACATTGTCTGGCTGCTCCGGGTCCCAGGCGAGTTGGAACTCCCTCTTGCATCCCTCTTCCCTTCTGGAGTTCCCACCACCATGCCTGTTGTCCTCATAGAGGGCCTCTCTATGAGGGAACGCCAGAGGTGGGGGGTCCAGCAGGTCAAGGTCCGTGAAGGGGAGGTGTCCTACTCAACATGCCCAGATAGCTGCGCATTCCCGCATAGCGGTGCGCCGCTCCTTCCTCAATTCCTCTGTGCAGGTGGTGCAGCGCCAGGGGCAGCGGCTCATCCTCACCTCTCCCTTAGTCCAGTCAATCTCCAGGTTGTGCTCCCAGAGCCAGGTGAAGCCAAGGATCATGTCCTGCTTCCCTAGGCTGGTGACCATGAAGGTGGCTTGCTCCGCATGGGACTTGTACTGGAGGATGAAATCTACTACCATGCGGATAGATCCAGCTTCATTCGGGGTACCATCAATATTGTACACTGGGATTGGGGAGAGGAGGGGTCTGGTGGTGAGCCGGTGGCATTCTACGTAGTTGGCATCTACAAAGAGCCCCGTTGCTCCGGAGTCCAGGAGAGCGACAACACTCCGGACTTGTTGCGTGTCCGTGGTCTCGACTTCCACGTTGAGCTGGAGCGAGTTGGTGGATGGGGTTGAGGCCACTACATAGCGGCGTGGGAGGCGGCGCTCCCAGGCCGGGAGTCGGGGTCTTTTTTGGGCGGAGGTTTTGGGTACGTCTGAGGGGGTGCTTACGGCTGGCAGTGCAGGGGAGTCATCAGAAACTGTATTGGTCTCTTCTACTGACAAGCAAGCAAACCAATTAGCACTAAGCAGCAGGGGCGTACTGTTCACCC
>JAGGAU010008542.1:0-16722 GCA_017657275.1 Termitomyces sp. T108 | reverse complement strand
ATTAGCTACATTTCCTGTTGTATGGTACCACTCTAATACACTTTGGATTCCCCTCTGCCAGTTGTGTGACTTAGCCGCAACCTCCAGAGGTCGCCCTTACAGCAGCCCAGGTTGGAGAACATCTGGCAGGGTATTGCAGTGGACTTTGTGTATCACATGCATTGGCATACCCTATTTGGGTTTGCCCTTTGCCAGGCTCTTTGTGCTACCAGTGCAGGCAAAACCACTATTGTCCATTGGTTGGTGCTCATCATGGTGCATCCTGGGCTGTATCATGAGGCAATCACCACCTTTAATAAAGTCTATGAGCAGCCATTTGTGGCCCAACAAGGGGCCCAGTTGACAATTTTCCAACTTCATATATCTGATGATCAAGTACAAAACTTCTCTAATGATGATGCTTTCTGTGTCTTGCTCTACAACTGCATTCTGCCTATATGGGTGGACCATGCTTATACATATGGCATGGTATACCTGGAACAGCAGTTCCACCAGCCAACAATGTTCTTAGACATCTTTCAAGAAGTTGATTAGAAGTGCCTGGAGTGCCTGCAGCTATACAGGACACCCTCAGCAGTCCCTCAGTGGGATGGATGGAGAGAGATCAACAAGGAGGATCATTACTGCCTCATGTTCAAGCATGATGAAGAAAGCGTGGCTGGTGTGTTTCCCATAGCCACTGGCCTCTACTATTATATCAGAATGGACCTGAATGTGGATCAGCTCTGGAAAAAGACACTGGCATACGGTACAATGCCTGCTCAAGGTGATATGACTAACATTGCACTAACCAATTGTGTTATAGCAGATGTAGCTGATGCAGGGGGTCCAACAACCCCACTGACAATGGAATTAGAGCCTTCTGCCCTTGCAACTAACATTGCACCTGGGTGGGAAGCAAAGATGACAGACACAGGTGGAGTGCCTCCAGGCAACAAAATGGGCTGACCAGCCTCTTTTCATCTATATAGTCTAGATAACATAGAGTTGAGGCAGGTGGCTGACACTATGTGTGCTTCACAGCACAAATTTCCTTTGTATTTTTGTTATTACTTGCAATACATTGTCACAACCCCACCCCTGGTCCAAACCCCTAGACCTCGCACAGCCTCAAAGGCCACTCACACAACCTGACCCCCGGGAGGACTCAGCTAACCCCGTCCATCACTCCAACTGCTAGCAACCCCCATGGCCATCACCCTGATTGCCGGCAGTCCCCAACCCCAGACATCACCAACCCCTGACATGGCCATCACCCCAATCGACCAGCAATCCCCACCCCAGACATCACCAATAACCCTGGGCGGCCCTGGAATGCAACCACATGGACACCACACACATTATTCAACACATCATGCATCACCACACATCATTCCATGCATCACCGCACAACATTCCACGTATCATGCACTGCCGGCATCACATGTCTTGCCTTATAAAGCACCAGTCCCACATCCTGCCTCACTGCACCCTGTGGTGCCACGTTCCCCCCCCCCCCACGCACTGCCGCTGTGGCTTTCAAAACAGCGGCATGGCCACTGCACAATACCCAACACCCGCAGTGACCTCCCCAACTTCCTATGTCCCCAGACCGATCCTGTCAAGGGACTTCCATTTTGGGACCTCCAGAATTGTTCCAGGGCAGTCTGGAGATTTCTGGACTTCTATTTTGGGATGTTCTGGAGCTATTTCCATTTTGGGACCTCTAGAGTTGTCCAGGAATAGTCCGGAGATTTCTGGGCCTCCTCTGGGGTTAGGGTTTAGGTGCGGTCATGCTGTACAGTACATTCCCATGCCTCTGCACCTGTGCCTAATGCGCCGCACTCTGGCAGAGGAGTCCTTAGACTTGTTCTCTTCAGATTCCCCTCTGCCAGGTAATTAGCTACATTTCCTGTTGTACAGTACCATTCTAATACACTTCGGATTCCCCTCTGCCAGTTGTGTGACTTAGCCACAACCTCTGAAGGTCACCCTTACAAATCCTTAGACCTGTAGTCAGTATATAGGGCCCCCATGGGTACTTGTTAGAGTAGTGTTGATATTACCTATGTCCAGTACTTGTCTGTCTTGTCTCCTCGCATCTCTAGCCATCATCTTGTCAATTCATTTCATCTCTGGTTCACTATTCTTCTCTTATCTAGTTTCTTCCATTATCTCTACTTCCCTTTTTCTGTTCTGCAATCTATTCCTTTTCCCTTCCTCCCGGTTTCCACCTCTGAGTCTTGCCCCTTCTTCCCTGATCTCTGTTCTCCCTTCCCCTGTTTTCCTTTTCCCTACTCCTTCCCTGTTAGACCCCCCACCTAGTCTAATTCACACATTTCCCCACTGAGCCCAACCCTGGAGCCAACCCCAAGACTGGCCCTCAGCCCTGGAGCCCACTCCTCAACCCCGGAGTTTCCCCTTTCACCCTCATAGTGCCTATTTACTACTTCCCCATACATACCCAGCCCCTGACCCTGGTCCGAACCCCCATGCTTGAACAACACCACCTGCAAGTAGACTTTGCATCCGCCACATAAGAAATCGCCCAATAGTCTGAGCCCCCATGGTCAGCAGATCCTGACATACATGGCATATTTGACACCACATCTTAATTTGTATGTTGCACCACTGGTGCACTTAAGCATTGAGATTGGTTCCATCTTGAAATGGAAGTACCTGAGTGGGTACTAGGACCAGCCAGTTTCATGTTGCACAGTGTATCTGTGCAAAGGCTAGACTCAAGTTGCCTATGGCAACACACCTTGGTAGTAGAGCAAATGTGCTCATCTCATGCCTCAAGCATCAGATTTGATTTGCTAACCAAGCCAACCTTTTGGCCTGGTATGACTGGTCTAGCCTGTGCAATGGTCTAAAGAGGGTGTGTGTAACCAGCAAGGTTATCTGTAATATAGATTACTTGCACATGCAGTGCATGTTTAGACTTAGTTAGACACTGATGTGTGCTGTTGATGTGCACCCATAGATTATGTAAGGATAACATCTTGTATTCACAACATATCTAGTCTAATCCAATAATTCAGTCTGATTCAGCTACTGCATGAATCATGCAAGATTGTTCTATCTGTAGCCAACAGCTACACCAAACCACATTCTGAAGATTTCCAGCTTGTGACTGACCTTACAGCAGGGCAGTATTCCTTGAATTTGATGGTTCCACATGTCCTCATTGCTGGTTTCCCCTTGGACAACATGAAGCATCTAGGAGACCTCCTGATCTGGATACACCAAAACTCAGACCAGTCATTGACTCTTTGGAAATTGGATGTTGCAGAGGCATATTTCCTGATATCAATGTATAACCTGTGGCATTTGAAGCAGATTATAGCATTTAATGGTCAGCAACATGTTGACTGCTGTAATTGTTTTGGAGGGAGGGCTTCCCTGAATTGCTGTGAATCTGTTAACTGTCTCATCACTTGGATTGCAAAGAATATTCAAGGAGTCTACTCCCCTTTTGTGTTCAATAACAACTCATTTGGAGTGAATGATGAGGAAGACATGGTCAGGTATGAGCCTTATAGCTGCCTCATGCCCTTGAATCAGGTCAAACTCTTGTCCCTGTAGAATGAACTGAGAATACCCCACAAGCACCACAAGCAGATCCATGGATTACCCCTGACAATTATTGGTATTCTTGTTGACCCTAATGCTATGACAATGATGCTTCCTGACCAGGCAAAGGCTGACTTAGTTACCAAAATGAGGCAATTTGCTGAATCACCAAATGGAAAATTAAAGCATTTCACCAAGCAAGCCTGGCAACAACTGGCTTGGAGGCTAAATCTTTTCCCATTACTTGTGCCAAGTCTTGCAAATGTCTATGCAAAAATCAATGCTGTTGGTCATTACTCTCATGCAAGGATTTGGTCAAATGCAGCAATAAAATCTGACTGATTGACTTGACAGCTTGGGATGATTTTAATGCAGACATTGTACTCAAAATGGATGCTTGCCTCTCAGGCATGGGATTTTGGTACCCATGCCTGTGCACAGCCTGTTTCTCACAGCTGCCAGCTGACTTGCCTAAGGACCTTATTCTTTACCTTGAGGCCCTGACTATGCTTTCTGCCCAGGTTCATGCAATGGAAACAGCTGGATACCCACTAAAAATTATGATTTTCACAGATAACTCAAACACTGTGAATATATTTGTTTACCAGTGCACAATCAAATCTTGCAACATGCAGTTGACACATCATTGGCAGGCAATCACACACTGAGAGTTCAATTCATACCTGGCAAGCTTAATGAAGTCACTGACCTCATTTTCTCATGACAAGTTTGAAGATGCACAGAGACTTTTTCCATCACTCAGTATAATGTTATTTCAACCCCCTCAACTACTGCTGGAGGCAACAAAAAATAATATACACACCTGTTAAGGCTAGGCAACCACAGCACAAGGTCTGGTCATGCAAGAGGCTAGTTAGAGAGTGGTCTCCTGCTCTGGAGCATCAATTGATTGCAGTATGTCATGACCTGCTCCTGGAGCATGCCCTACCACCCCAGGACAACACCACCAACCCCCCAGCTACCCCACCAACTGCCACTATGACCTGCCATTATGATGCCCATCAACCCTGGGTTCACCGCCCCCCCAACCTTGACACCTGGCAATTACCATGTCCCTGACTTTCCCATACCAATCCAGATTGTCCCCATGGCATGGCCCACCATCAGACACATCACCCCAGTGTCACTCGGCAATCACTCCCATCACTCCAGCAATCATGCCTGATATCTGCAGCCACAACCTGACACCCAACATTAGATGTGCTGACCTGCCCTTACTGAAGCCCACCCTGTCATGTACTTAAGGCATAGGTAGTCAACATGTACAGTAGTCTTGATATTGCACACACTTGCCTGATCTCTTTGCCTCATACTCATCTGTATTTCATCTCAACTCTCTTATCTGTTTCGGTGAACTCCTCCATTTCCCTCTAAGTCTCTTCATTTCCTAACTCTCTTTGTTTCATCTCATTCTCCCTGATCTTCTTGTCTCATTTCCATTTTGCCTTGTTTCCACTGAATTTCTCATCTCTTCTCTATTTTCTTCTCAAGTCCCTTAAGCTCATCTCAACCCCATCTTGCCTTGCCCTTCTCTGGACTAAGCCCGGAATCACCCTGCTACCCCCGGACCAATGCTCCACATCCCAGAACACTTTGTGCAACCCCAGACTTGCACTAGCAGCTCAGAACTACTCCTTTCTAGGCCCCCAAGTCAACCCACCTGTCACGATCCGCCACCACCGCCGGTACACCGCCCGCCACCACCAGTATCCAGCCCCGGCCCCAGTACCCTCAACTTCACCGGGTCAGCTCCCTAGACCCCGGGCCCGGACCGGTCCTCTCCAGCAGCCATCAGCACATCAACGGCCATCACCACCCATATACGCCACCTCGGCGCCGACCCCGGCAAACCCCGGACGCCCACGCCACCGTCAACGCTTGCCTCGGCAATCCCCGGGCGCCCACGCCACCGTCAGCGCCCGCCCCGGCAAACCCCGGCCGTCGACCCAGCACACCCCAACGACCCCCTCCCCAATCGGGCAACCCCCATGACTCGCGCATCAATGCATCACCCGGCCCGGACCCCGCGCCCCGCGTCCCCTGTTCGGTCGACTCCTCGCCTCCCCACTTTGTCCATACCTCCTGTGCTCCCAAAGCAAGGCCCCTCCTTTGTGAGTTCCTTTACGCCACCGCATGACCTTGCACGGTCCCCGGGCTTCAGCAAAAGCCCTGGTACGCCTTGCACGAACCCCGGGCTCCTGCAAGGATCCCTGCCTGCAACTCGCCACGGAGCCTGGGCCTGAGCCCCGGAGCGTGCCCACGCCCTTCATATATAAACCGTAGTATAGTATCTGGTACGCTAGTGTTGATATTGCCATTCCCAGTCTCCAGTTCGTCTATTATCGTTCCCAGTCTCTTTCCGATACTTCATCTCTACTCTTTCTATCTCATATTCGACTCGACTCGTTCTCTTATCTTATCTCTCATCTCGTCTAGCCTCAATCTATCTGTTTCCCTCTCCGGTCTCACTCTTCCTAAGTTCTTCTCCGCCTCTTCCTCTCTAAGTTTCTCTCCTTCTTTTCCTTCTCTCTTTGTTGTCTTGCCTCTCGTCTACCCTCTCCTCAAGTCTCAACTCTTTCGCTTTTCCCCGCCTTTCTCCAGCCCCGGGACTTAGTGAGCCTGGCGCCTGAGCCCCGGCCCTCCCCATACTCACGTCCGGGACTTACACCAAGCCCCGGAGCTCGTCCCCGGACCCCAGAGTTTCCCCCGCAGTCTCCTGGACTATTCCTGACCCCTCCATCGTCACCTTTGCCCCTCAGTCCTGGTCCATACCGCCGCGCCCGCCCTTCGAGTGTGCGTGTAGACTTTGTGCATGCCAAGTAAGGATTCGCCCAGTGGTCTGAGCCCCCGTGGTCAGCGGAACCTGACACCACCCCATACAAACCCCCAGACTTAACCTCAGACTTCACCCTCACATAGGACTTCATATCTGTAACCACCTTGAGTCCACCCTGTATGGTCTTGCTTAGGAAGCCCACACAGTCAACAGAACCTGACACAGTACTTACCTTTCATATGGCTCCACTCTCAACTCATACCTCAATTTCATCAATCAACATGGAAAGGAGGCAAGGCCTACAGAAGACTCCTTGTCTTTTTATGTCATCTACATATGTCACCATATTGAGCTGTGATCAGTTAGGACATACCTCTCTGGCATATGCAACCAGCTGGAGACATACTTCCCCAAAGTGAGGTCAGTTAGAAACTTGACCTTGGTAAAGAATACTCTGGCAGGTTGCATGTGCCTGTGCTCCAATAATACACAATGCGAGCTACTCCTCACCAGAGTTGTAGGCTTCTATGTGGGATCTCTGGATCATGATGACTTACTCTTTGTTACATTGATCTTGACTGGATTGAATCCTATGGCTTACTCCACCTGCTGTGGCTGCTAGCCAAGGGATGTTTGTCGAAGATATTGACACTTAACCCAGACACTCACATATATTCTGTACACAATACATTTACATCACTTATAACTCATATTCTTTCATATTCCAAAAGTCTCAGCTCACTTAGTCTCAAGACACTCATATTCCTAAAATTACTCCACTCAATCCAATTGTGTCTTACATGTACTCATAGGTTAAATAACAAGCCGTTCCTGGGGATTGGATCATCTTTTGATCCAGTACTCCAGGTAGGCACTAGCCAGTTTACAAATACAATCATCTTTTAATCCAGTACTCCAGATCAAATTACATTTCGTTAATCTACTGTGAATAATAAATTATGCTGCATCAATGTTCATCAACTTGCTCATTCCTCATGAGGTGACTGTGCTCTTTCTTCCCATCCCCTATAGCAGAGCAGTCCATGTGGGCAGGAGGTGCTATGTTCCTGGCAGAGGCTGGACTAGCCCCCCCATTTAATACAAGCTGCAGGACATTGGTCCTCGAGGGCCTTCCAAAGATACATCCACAAGAATCCAATTTTGATATATGCATTGGCACTTTGGCACAGCACAGACAACATATCATACTAAACTTCACCACAACACCACTCTATCTCTCACACTACAGTAACAAAGGATGCTCTCACACTACAGTGACTAAAGATGCTTCAGCACTCACTTTGCTTCATGTACTTACAGCTTCTTATGTAGTCATCAGTTATTCCTTTAATCAAGGTTCTTTCACCATCGGTTTTCAATTGCTTCCCTCAAATGCATAGCATGCAAACCATTGAGCCAGACCAGTGGTGGGATATAGAGCAACCCGAGGGGTGGGACAGGCTGCAACAGCCCTCCTGAACAAACCCTGGTCAGTTAGCAGTATCGATACCAGACAAGCTCTGGCAAAGTTGAAACAGATAGTTTCGTGGAACCAATGAAAGAGTCCTCAAACTGCGACAAACACGTGGGCATACCTAGAGGGAGGAGGCAAATGAGACCTGTTCCAAAGAGAACTCTCACTCTGACCAAGTCTCTCTAGGTTTGAAACAGGTCTCACTCGCCTCCTCTGTCTAGATGAGTGGGTTACAGGCAGAGAGAACTACTCTGACGACCAAGACTACTCTGATGACCAGGTTTGGTAGATTGGAGTAGACTACAGTACACCTGTACATACTCTTCTTTGTATACCCACCACACCTCTCCCACAATATAGAGCGACCCGAGGGGTGGGACAGGCTGCAACAGCCCTCCTGAACAGACCCCGGTCAGTTAGCGGTATCGATACCAGACAAGCTCTGGCGAAGGACTCAAAAATTGGTTCGGACTCTTGCGTTGATTGCGCGAAAACAAACTATTTTAACTTAATAACCTTATTCTAATGCGGGAAAAGGATGAAATATGTAGAGAAAAGTCAAGCAAAGTCCTGATGTCCGAGAATTCCACGATTTGTTAGCACATCATATGTAGGAGTGGGTGGGGGAGAAGCGATACCGATGAACTGCTCAAGCCAGACGCTGCTTTCCCTTGCGCGCTGGTGGTGGTTGAAGTTACAGCAGTTCACGGTCACACTCCTGTCACACGTCGAAATACATCCCCCCTTCCTTCCTTCCCGTGCCTCCATTCGCAGGGACACCATTATCCTAATGAGACAATAAATTTCAAAGTACTGTAAGGAGATACGTGCCATAACGACCCGATGACGTTGGATGAGGTCAATTGGCGTTTTCCTCGACACATATCGCACCAAAAATAAAAAACGGGCCGTTGCTAGGATGGGGACGAGCTGTATTGTCAAGCAGGGCAATTGCCGATCAAAGAAACCTTCGATGCACAGACTACCCAATTTGGTTCCACTTTCTCTTGGAACGACGTCACGATTGAAACAGGAAGTCGCAAATGCTCAGACTTGTTCTTACAATGAAAGTCAGCAATCAGCACTCAGTTTACATTACCCCCTTTGACTTTTGACTTGTGTCGCTTATAAGCGTTGTGTCATCTATCTCCACCTTGCGACCACAGCCATTCATCAATCTTGTCTTGAGCACCCTACTTTTCTTCCAGCCCTTCCATTCAGATGCCTCCCTGTCTTCGTGTTCTTGCTGGTACCGGTACCACTCTTACTTCTATAACCCACCTGGTCAACACCACAAATGCCTTTTCGCTTGTTTCTGACCGGTTCGAGGGCGAGCTCGTTGTGTGCATCAAAGGCCTTAACCACCCAGAGAAGGATGCATATGACTACTTTGAGCGCCCAGAGCGTCAGGGAATAACCTGGAGTATTCAGGTGCGAGGTAAACCTGGTCATTTGTGACATCTGGAAATATGCGGGACTTTCATTATCAGGCAGATTCCTTGAACAGATTCTAGCGGACGATGTGCTTTTCGGAAATACTTTTGATAGACCATTAGGACTTCCATGGGGAAGTGGAGCAGCACTGAGGTTTATGAGGTGAGTGTCTCGAGAGGTAGTTCCAACAAAGCATGACATACTCCATCCTGAAGCTATGTAGATCCAACGCTAGAACACGATCTCACATCGCGGACGCGCCCATGGGCATTGTCACCGCTTATAGCTACCATGCCACATCTTGTTCACACACGTATTACTCGCAACCGTGACGACAATAATCTGGCATCTTTGCCAGCCACTTCAATGCAAGTGCACGAAACAACCCTAGCAACCGCAGAATCCTTACTGTCATCTTTTCCACCCAAGACACCAGTTTTTGACGACACCTCTCAACTCCACCTTGCGCGTAGAGGTGCCTCCTCATCCAGCAGTAGCGGCAGCTCATCATATAGCTCTGTATCGTCTCTTTCATCTATCGCATTTCCATCTCCTTCGTCTCCGTATCTCGCAGCGTCCAATAGTCGCCCCCAGGAATTTCTTAGTGCAATTAGTGCCGCTAGAAAGAAGGGCAAAGGTGGAGGGAAGGGAAAGGAGCAAACAAGAGCAGGATTAGGGCTTGCAGGTGCATCACAGCGTCGTGCATATTTCGCTAGTGCCGCGCATCGTCAAGATATTACGTTCGGGCCAGAGGTCTGTTTCATTATCCTCGCTTTGGTCCCTGCGACGAGTGATAAAAATATACAGGATGTACTAACAACAGACTTTTGCTACGGATTCCTCGAGTTCAGTCCCTCGCTGGCGCTACGCCTTCCAGGTGGGCTATCGTTCGACCTGAAGCGATATTGGGATGGTCAACCGGTTCGTTTTGTCTGTTGTGAGCGAAAGCGACGCGAGGGTGGTCAGGACGATAGTCAGCTGCCATGGGGACAGGTGTTTTGGAGTGTAGTCATTGAGATGGCTGATGCTGACGCTATAACTCGTTAAATCAGGGTTCAGGTCCACCATTAAGAAGAGCAGGATGTTTATATACATGGACAGGCGAATTCTTCAGTGTTCCGCTATAACTTTTGGCTTGATTCTATTCAATTACCTCCCTCGTTTCCCCTGCCCTTGGTTGCCCTTTACTCCGCAATAACATCATGTATGGGTCTTGTTAGTTGTCAAATAGGCTTTTTAAACCAAAGAGGGACGCTCCCATGTAAGCGAATAGGTCGTGCGTCCAATAACTCAACATGCCTGTCGAGAAATACACATGAAATATCTTCATGTCAAACTATCCCATACTTTATAAGAGAGAGACAGAGAGAGACGAGAGAGATAGAGAAAAATAGGGGGTGTCGAATGAAGCGTACTTTGCTGTTGAAGAACCATCGTCCTCGTGGTTTCCTGCTATCTCTGTGATATTCGAAGGAATACACAAAGGTAGCTGAACTTTCACAGTATGTCAGGCCTAAGCCCTGTGACCCAGGCTAGATGGATGGGTAGTCGTAGATAAACTTATCTGTTCCAGTCATGTGGTTCGACTGCATAACAAACACACATTTTTTTTCTGACTTCCCTTAATCGACTTTGTCTACAAGTATTTCATAGTTCTATGATCACCTGTCGTGTCGAATCGTTTGATGACCAGATACCAGTTATTTATTTCGATTATAGCACTAAATAGATACGCATAGTATTGAACAGCCCTGCACAAGAAACAATGATTCTGGGGTCCTGTCGTCCCTTGGCGCGTAGCAACCGGGGTCCCATCGCGCGTGAAAAACTTGTACACTACTGATCGCCGCTGGTACATGTTATGTCTGCAGTCACTCCTTACTCTGATTCTACGCAGGCTTCTGGGTCAACCTCAACGGTGTCCACTCCTGATGACGATGCCGGCTAGAAGAAAAAAATGACCAAGAGAAGAAAGGTCAATCATGCGTGCCTTTACTGCAGACGCAGCCATATGACATGTGACGAGGGACGGCCTTGCCAGCGATGGTCTGTTTTCGTTTTTCGTCAAACTCTACAGAGCTCACGGCTCATAGCATTAAACGTGAAATTGGCCACCTGTGCCATGATGAGCGTCGGTCGAAGGCCTCAGACAAACAGCCTGTCAGTACTACGCCAAGCATCGACGTGACTCGTACTTTTGCTCCAGGTATATATAAAACTCGACATGATGTTAAACTTTCTCAAGTTTTTATAGTGACTGTATATCAACCATCCCCGCCAACCCAACAGTCCGCCCCGTCTGCATGGCCCATGACTGTTCCCCAAGGACAGTTTTTGTATCAGCCGGAGACACTTGGAAATGAGTTTTCTGTTCTAAGGTGTGACCCAACTGTAAAGTACTGTCTATTCTACGCTTAACGTTCCTAAAGTGACTTTCTCGAAACCCTGGATGAAGGCTCATTCTTCACAAATCCTTCCGCTACAATTAATCCTGTTTCATCTTCACTTCTGTCCCCTGGTGCATATAGTGCTACCCAGCCAATGCCACAACAACCAGACTTCTCTGTCTCTTCTACAACTACGAACAATTCCACTGCACCTGTTTCGTCTACCACGCAGGATTCATCACGAATTGAGACGCAGGAGGAATCGGATGCACCATTGCCTGAGACGGTCCTTCCTTCAGCAACTAAGGCGGAAAGGTTCCTTCTTACTGCAGCGGACCAGGCGTCTGGCTCGCGTAACGAGCGTCTGAATCGTGTCATTCGAAGTAAATACGAAGCTGGTCTTTTGAAACCTTACAACTATGTTAAAGGCTATGCACGTTTGAGTCGATGGATGGATCGGAAGTATGTTGCCTTACTGCGGTCCTTCCCTATGGTGATAATTGACATGATGTAGTGTCTCCTCTGAATCCAAGCAACAGATTCTACAACCCCTATCAGTCCTTCGCCCTAAATTCCGGGTACGTTCCACTACACCCTTACATCTCGTTCCCATAATCATGATGTTTCTTAGGCTGTTGCACAATCTCTTCGTGACATCGTATGTACTCTTGATGTCTTTGCTCGTGTGACCTATCCGACCCTGTCTTTAGGACCTCGTTTTTATCGAAGAAGCCTTTGAGCGTCTTCTTCTTGATTACGACCGCGTTTTTTCCGCAATGGGTGTCCCTGCATGTCTATGGCGACGGACAGGCGAGATCTACAAAGCCAACCGCGAATTTACTGAGCTTGTCGGACTCGATGGTTATATGTTCCGCGATGGGCGTCTTTGTATATATGAACTAATGGCAGAAGAATCTGCCGTAAATTACTGGGAGAAATACGGCCACGTCGCGTTCGACTCGTCTCAAAAAGCTGTGCTGACGTCCTGTGTCTTACGATATAAGCCTATATCGACCATCGGTCCTAATGTGGCTGGGCCGAGCAGCCCGAATCAGTTTCTGAACGTTAATTTGAATCCGAATCCGCAGAAGGGCACAACGGACAACACGTCAAAAGGTCCGCCGGCGCGTGGTGAGGTGAAGAAGGAAAATGAGGAGGTTGTGCAGACGGAAGAGGGCTTCATCAATTGTTGCTTCTCATTCACAATACGCAGAGATAAGTGGGGCATCCCCACAATGATTGTTGGTAACTTTATTCGTTGCTAACACCATTGAGACGCATTTTGTTCCGCATTATGATCTCCTAGAGCGTTTTCTCTTGTATCATGACAGAACTTTGAGAGCAGAGGAAACCTGTATATGTGTATATCTGAGCGCCAAAAAAGTGTCAACTAATGTGTCGCAGGGGCATGGGCAAGTCTCAGGGTGTTGGTATGAGGAGTTGATTGTAAATACCAGACAGGAAGGGAAGCTGATGTGCAGTGATGTGCTGGGTAGGATTGTTGGCCACGGAGGGTGGGACTACAAAAGGAGGGGGGGGATGTCAGGAAACTAAAGAGAAGAGTGATAAAGGTGTGATGCTCACCCTGCTTCTCTGCCATCTCATTTGTACAGTGGAAACAGTTTTGGCATCACTTCTGTCAAATCTGTATACTACTATTTCTCAGGTCAGATATATGATGACAGCAATAAATCTTATTTAATATAATGTAGCATTAGTCCATACAGTAAATCATGCTTTCTTTAAAGTTTTACTATTCTTAGGGGCAGGTACAGTGACTCATTTTTTTGCTGACTAACAAGATGTCAGAAGAATGGGCCACATTCACATACTTATGCCACACTCAGGTGGTGAATTGAGACAAAAAAGAAAATCCAAAGGCATTGCTCTCATTGTTATGCCCATGGTCCCAGATTCCAATGTCCCTCATATGCATTCATGTGTCTCACATGGTGTACACTACCTGATCCTCCCAGACAGCCATTTCAGCTAAATTCCTCATACATGCCACTTGCATGCCATGTCAGCTGCCATAGTTGCTGCACTCTTTGTAGCTCCAGATACTGGTCCAATGCTGCCAATCTGGTGCAGTGAGTCAATAGTTCCTAGGTTGTATCCCCAAGGCTCCACTGCACATGCAGTTTGAGGTTGCCTCAGCTGGCCCATCTATGGCCAAATATCCTGTCCACAACCCATTCCTGGTTCTTTGTAGTGCCAAAATTGTATAGCTGTAAAGTCACTCAGTTGAGAAGAGTGCATTGCAACTCATAATGTATGATCACAAAAGTGACACATGGAACTTGGGGACAATTCTTCAGGCCTGCAAGGCTATGTGCAATTCCAGTATGTAGTTTGACATCTGAGCCTTGACTCATAGGACTTTATAGGGTTTTACTCACTTTGGGCATTGTCTCCCTGCCCATCCCTTTGGCAGATTTGAGTTCTGTATGGATAGAAATACTAGGCTGCTGCCCCACCTGATTTCAGGTTTCTTACTTCAGCAAGCATTGACCTTTAACATCTGGAATACACAGGCTGCAATTATTGCATTGTGTCTTGGCTAAGTTGGCAAATGCTTGCATTGCAAATGTCTTGATGCTCTTATGAGCCTAGTTTTCACTGTAAATTTCTTGCATCATAGATGGCATATAGCCACTATTCAAATCAAATGGGGCAAATCTCATGGTTTCTGAGATACTCATGTTAATTGTACATGCCATGAGCAGAAGCTTATCCACTCAGTCCCTTTGGTCAGGTGGCACTACTGTGTGTAAAATTTTAGCAATGCTACAATTTGCTCATTTGGTCTGGTCATCCATCTGCAGATGAAATAATGTCAACATGAGTAACTTTGCTCTCATTATTCTATGAAGTTCCCTTCAGCATTTGTGTTGGCTTTATAGTATTTTCATTGTCTCTGGTTGATCACATGTTTCTGAATACAATCCTTGCTTGAATTCACACTCTGCCTCAGTTGCTCTGTCTTAATGATACACACTGAGGCATAAGTGTTCATTCTCCTTTCTTTTTGCCACTACCTACAACACTTACTCATATGACTCCAGCTTCTTTTGTTACTTGTGTCTGTTCTAGATAAAATGATAATTAGTTGCTCTCTGTCTTAACAACATGCACTGAGGTCTTCTTTTGTTATTTATGTCTGTTCCAGTGTCCATTCTAGTGTCTATTCCAGGTTTTCAGGTTATGTGTGTTTTATAAATCTGACCTCAAAAATGTTTCACTAATTTATTATTGGTCTTTCAATGTGTGCTGGCTGCTCCACTCTGTTTTTTTCAACCTCATTGATGCTGATTGATTGATAAGGCTTTGCTTCTATCTTAAGATGGCAACCAGTGGCCACCTAGATTCTTATTACATGGTGATAGAGATGCAGGGGTCCCTCCAAATCCAACCCCTAGTCCATCAAGCCATACTCTTGACAATACTCATCAACCATCCAACCAGAATACTCTTGGTTCACAGTGTTTTTTCCCTTCATTTCCATTTCCCTCCCTAGACTCTGCTTCTACTCTTGTTTCTCCTACTGCTTGTTTTCAAAGTAAGAATAGTATGCATGTATACATGTCTCCTTTGCATTTTCTGCCTCAGCCTGTTTGCAATTCTCATTTCTCTACTGTTTTTCATACTCCTGTTCCTATATTGCCTCCCCAATCTCTACTGCCTATTTTTCATGAACCTGTTCTTTATGCAAATTCTGTTCATCCTGATCACTTTTCTCAACCACCTATGTTAAATCTCAAGCTTGCAATGTTTTTTTGCCCCCATCATACACTGCATTGTCTAATTCCAATTCTCTTTCATCTCAATCTTGTCCTTCCCCAGCATCTTCTTGATACTCCCATTATTCTAATTTGTCTGCTTTTTCTCATTGCTCTGCACCACCACATATGAATCCTAATACTGCTCCCTCTTTTAAACATTCTACACCACCTGTACTTAATCATTATAACTTTGATTTCTTTGATGGCCAGGTTCCTTCTCATTTCATTAAATCCCTTCTGCTCTACCTATCAATAATTATTGTCCTTCTGTGGAAATACCACTATCCCCACAGCATGCTGCACCACCACCACCACCTCCTTGTCATACCCATTGTCCTTCCATCCATGAAGACAATGCACAATGATCATGTACTATAAATTTACAATCATTTGATGGTGGTGTTATATGCATAGTGTCCACATGTATTGCTTCAAATAGGGAGGGGGTGGGTATAAGTTACTGTTGGTGCCTACATTACTGAGGTTCTTTGTCTGATTTGGCATTTATGACATGTACTAACATACCAGTGTATGTCTGCTTCTCTGTCTGGCCACCAGAACCTTTCTGTTATCAAGGCCTGTATTGCAAATGCTCCTCTATGTCCTAGGGCATCATGAGCTGACCTTAGCATATACATTCTTCTGGCTTTGGTTACATATAGTCTATGTTTTCTATGCTCCCCTCTCTTGTAGAACTATCTTGTCTTGGAGAAGAAGAACTGCCATGCAAACCTTTTAAATTGCTAAAAGCTCCAATTGGTCAACTCATTATTGGTAATGCTTGGATTTTGCAACCAGGCTTGTACACTAGCTATGAGCTCATCTTTCTCCTTTGACTTCTTACTCCAGTGTCCTTTTTCATATGTTTCTTCAGTCCTTTTGTCAGGACTTGCTGTTTCCACTGGTAATAGTGGCATAGCTGAGGTCATTACTGCTACTGGACTTGATTGATCCGAGTTAATGCTAGTCCCTGCCAGCAGTCCCTCTTGGAGTGCACTTTCCTGCATGTGTGCTCTTACTAACTCCTGTGTAAAGTCTTGTATTGTCTTTGTGACTTCTAGAAGATATCCCCCTCTGGTGTTGATTTCATTGCTGAATTCTTCTAGTTCCAAAGGCACATGTTGCTCCCAACCAGGTGTCAGGACCCCCACCCATTCCCTCCCATCAAATTCTAGCTCTGATCCCTCCCTGGTAGATCAGCCCCATTCAGGTGTCAGCCACATCTAGATCCAGTCACATCCAGGTCTCAGCCACATCCAGGTCTCAGCCACATCCAGGTCTCAGCCACATCCA
>JAGGAU010008541.1:0-16757 GCA_017657275.1 Termitomyces sp. T108 | reverse complement strand
CGTTCTGTCTGGCTGTTGGACTGGGGGTGATAGGCAGTAGACGTGTGGAGCTTGATGCGGAGGAGGCGGTAGAGCTCGCGGGTGAACTCTGCTACAAACTGGGGGCCTTGATTGGAGACATAGGCATCAGAGAGACCATGGAGCTTCCATACATTCTTCTGGTAGAGATTGGCAGCACCCATGGCTGAACAGGTGGTGTGGGTGGGGATGAAATGAGCACGCTTGCCGCACAGGTCCACTACTACCATGATAGCGTCATAGCCATGGGAGTCTGGCAGCTCCACTACAAAGTCAACGGAGGCCACACTCCAGCACGCTGCCGGTACCGGGAGAGGATGCAACTGCCCCACTGGGAGGTGACGTTGAGGCTTGGTCCGGAGGCACAGGTCACAGGTGCTGGTGTAGGATCTGATGTACCAGGACATCTGGGGCCACCAGTAGTTCCGGGACACCAGTTCCAGTGTCTTCCAGCAGCCGGGGTGCCCGGCAATCTGGGAGTCATGATGCTGCTTGACAATACGCCTCCAGAGCTCTGGGTCATTTGGGACATAGATGTGGCCCCAGAAGGTGAGAAGACCGTCCTGCAGGCCCCATTCATCTGTGCGTACCGACCGGGCTCTGGTGGCCTTACCAGAGCAGAGAGCTAATGCTGCCTTGGCCACAGAGTCCTCCTGGAGTCCCTCGCAATTGCCCCGGCGGATGTCCTGGAGGATACGCACCTCGTCTCCCTGTATGGACAGCCCTTCCAAAGCGCGGATAGCAAACAGCTCTGGGCAGAGGAGGACTATGTCAGCATTATCTCCAGCCTCTGAGCCGTGGTTTGTGTGCCGGGACAGAGCGTCTGGCTTCCCCATGCTTTTTCCGGGCCTGTGGTGGAGGAAGAAGTCAAAGTTGGCAAGGTAGAGAGACTACCGAGCCTGTTGACGTTTTAGCTTCTTGGCAGTCCAGAAGTACTCCAGGTTCTTGTGGTCCGTCCAGACTTCAAACTTGTGCCGGGCACCTTCCAGGAAGTGGCGCCACTCCTCCAAAGACCAGATGATAGCCAGCATCTCCTTGTTGTGGATCTCATAATTATGCTCCACGGCATTGAGGCTCTTGGAGTAGAAGGCTATGGGGTGCCACTTGCCATCCTCTGGGGACTGCTGGAATAAGACTGCGCCGGTTGCAAAGTTGGAGCTGTCAGCCTCCACCCGGAAGGGGTGGTTGTTGTCAGGGAACATGAGGACAGGTTTGGAGGTGACAGCAGACTTGAGGGCGTTGAAGGCCCAGTGCTCCACCTCACCCCAGGTCCACCCCACATCCTTTCCAGTGAGGTCAAACAGTGGCCATGCATGGTGAGAGAAGTCCGGATGAAGTGCTGGTAGAAGTTGATGAACCCCAAGAAGGCTTGCACCTCCTTCTTGTTCTGGGGCACCAGCCATTGGGTGACGCCAGCCACCTTCACCAGGTCCATCTCTGCTGTCTCCCAGGATATGACCAGCCCAAGGTATTCAATCCAGGTCTGCGCAAACTTGCACTTCTCCGGCTTGAGGTAAAGTTGGTGCTGGCGGAGACATTCCAGAACTACTCGGGTGATGCGGTGGTGCTCCTCCAAGGTCTTGGTGTAGATGAGGATGTTGTCAAGGTATACGCACACCACACTGTCTGTGATCAGGTCCCGGAAAATGTCGTTCATCATTGTCTGAAAGGTGGCGGAACTGTTGGTGAGCCCAAAGAACATTACCAGGGGCTCAAACAGTCTGTGGTTGGTCCAGAATGCTCCCTTCCACTCATCTCCTTCCCGGATGCGCACATTGTTGTAGCCCCACCAGACATCCAACTTTGTGAAGTAGTGTGCACCCTGGAGGTTGTTAATGAGCTCGGCAATGAGTGGGAGGGGGTAACGGTTCTTGACAGTCATTGCGTTGAGCATGCGGTAGTCCTGGACCAATTGGAGGGAGCCATCCTTCTTCTTGATGAAAAACACCGGTGAGGCCATTGGAGACTTTGAGGGATGGATGTGTCCAGACTCAAGGTTCTCCTGGAGGAATGCATCCAGCTCGTCCTGTTCCCTTGGCACAAGTGAGTAGACCTTGCAGTTAGCAGGCTTTGCATCAGGCATCAGTTCAATTGCATGGTCCCACTGCTTGCGCTCCAGGAGGGAGTCAAATGAGGCCTTGGAGAAGATGTCCTCAAAGTCATGTAGGTGGTTGGGGACCACGTCTCGGAAAGCATGGGGTTGGGCGTTTGTTGCAAAGGCCTGTGCCAGCCGCTGGGAGGTGGTCTGGCTGGCCCAGATCTCCTCTGCAGAGGGGGGCATCCTTAAGGTTGTGGCATAGATGCAATCTCCTACCTTGATGGCATTGTCTGGCTGCTCTGGGTCCCGGGCAAGTTGGAACTCCCTCTCACATTCCTCTTCCCTTCCAGAGTTCCCACCACCATGCCTGTCATCCTCATAGAGGGCCTCTCTATGAGGGAACACCAGAGGTGGGGGGTCCAGCAGGTCAAGGTCTGTGAAGGGGAGGTGTCCTACCCAACATGCCCAGATGGCTGCGCGTTCCTGCATAGCGGTGCACCGCTCCTTCCTCAATTCCTCTGTGCAGGTGGTGCAGCGCTGGGGGCAGCGGCTCATCCTCACCTCTCCCTTGGTCCAGTTGATCTCCAGGTTGTGCTCCCAGAGCCAGGTGAAGCCAAGGATCATGTCCTGCTTCCCTAGGCTGGTGACTGTGAAGGTGGCGCGCTCCGCATGGGATTTGTACCAGAGGAGGAGATCTACTACCACGTGAATAGACCCAGCTTCATTTGGGGTACCATCAATATTGTACACCGGGATTGGGGAGAGGAGGGGTCTGGTGGTGAGCTGGTGGCGCTCTGCGTAGTCAGCATCTACAAAGAGCCCCGTTGCTCCAGAGTCCAGGAAAGTGACAACACTCCGGACTTGTTGCATGTCCGTGGTCTCGACTTCCATGTTGAGCGGACGGGGTTGAGGCCACTACATAGCAGCACAGGAGGCAGCGCTCCCAGGCCAGGAGTCAGGGTCTTTTCTGGGTGGAGGTCTTGGGTACGTCTGAGGGGATGCTTATGGCCAGCGGTGCAGGAGAGTCATCAGAAACTGTATTGGTCTCTTCTACTGACAAGCAAGCAAACCGATTAGCACTAAGCAGCGGGGGCATACTGTTCACCCACTGCTTCTCAGAAAATCCTCCTCTGTCAGGTTCTGTTGACTGCAGGGCCTTCTTCCTAAGCGAGACCTTACAAGGCAGACCCAAGGTAGCTATGAGCACAAAGTCCTATGTGATTACAAGGTCCAGGGTTGGTTCCGGGGTTAGTATAGATGAATCTGACTGGTAGAGGGCTAGAGGGGTTAGATCCGGGCCGTGGGAGTGAGTCCAGGGTTGTGCTGGGGTTCCGGGGGTACAAGGCGTGAGTCCGAAATTACTGGGGTGAGCCTGGGCTTGGTCAGGAGGAGGCAAGGTGAGGCCAGGGTGAGATGAGCCGTAAAGGGAAAAAGAGACAAGAAAGGGGAACGAGAATGAGACGAGATTGAACCAGGGAAAAGAAGTCAAGGGTGGAAGTAAGGAAAAGAGTTGAGAAGGGAAAAAGGAACTTGGAGAAGATAGAATGGAAGTAGACAGGAATAGACTGAGAAACTGAGACGAGTCACGAGAGTACAAGGCAAAGGAGACAAACAAGATAGATTTGGCAATATCAACACTGGCATACAAGTTATCTACATAGGCCTTAAGTACTATCCAGGGTGGCAGGCTCAGCCTGGTTCCATGTCAGATGTCAGGTGTGATTGCTGGGGTGATCGCCAGGTGATGGGGGTGATGGGGTCGGGCTGTGACTGCGGGTGTCAGGCGTGATTGCTGGAGTGATTGCCAGGTGACAGGACTGATCGCCAGGGGATGCCAAGGTGACCTGTCTGAGGGTGGCCCATGCCGTGGGAAGTTCCAAGTTGATGCAGGGCATTCCAGGGTCACAGTGATTGCCGGGTGTCAGGGTCAAAGGGGTGGCAAACCCAGGAGTGACAGGTGTCACCATGGCCTGTCACGGTGTCATGATGGGTGGCGGGGGCAGTTGGCGTTATCCTGGAAGAGTACGGGGTGTTGGTGGTGTTGTCCCGGGGTGGTGTGCAAACTCTGGAAGTAGGTTGTGACATCCTCCAACATCTCTGCCATGACCGGGTTGCCAGGCATTTCTCCTCCAGGGGAGTCTGGGGTTGCTGCATCAGGTGAAGAAATGCCAGTGCTGTCCCAGGTTGCCAGGAGTTGCAGGAGGAGCTCCTCCTGTTTCTCCAGGGCAAGGTACTGGACCTCAAAGCCCAGGGGGCACCTGCAGGCAAAGTGGCCAGGGGCACCACAGTGTCTGCACAGGAGGGGGAGAGCAGCACATTGGCAAGAGGCATCGACGTCCATAGAGATTCCTGGAGGTAGCATGGGGCGTGCCAGGGGGAGCTGCAGGTAGAGGATCTGTCCCCAGGCACACTTGGAAGCGTGGTGCCGGGAGCACTGCATGACTGGCAGGGGTGGGGGTTGCTGGCCGATGGAGGTCACGCTTGAGCTCCATCAGCTGCCACTGGTCTTGGGCCACCTGGTACCAAGAGTCCACTTGGTTGTCCGCTGGCCTTCCTTCTGCCAAGTTGTCCATTCAATCCATCAGGGCAGGCTGCAGTCCTTTCTGGAAGGTGAGGCAGAGCTGCAGGCCATCAGGGTAGTTGGCCTGCTCTATGACTGCCTTGGCTGTACTGGTCCTTGTCTCGTAGGGCCAATGCGGTGGTCTTGGCTGGATTTTGGGGGTGTCACGACCACCACCACCGCCGGCCCCGCCAAACCACCGCCGGTACCCAACCCCGGCCCTGGGCCCAGCACGCCCAAAACCATCAGGCCAACTCCACAAAGCCCCGGACCCAGACCATTGCCACCAAGACCGGCCATTAGCGGCCATCAACCCCCATCACCACCCATGCACACCACACCGCCCGGCAATCCCTGACCGCCCATGCCACCATCAGCGCCAAACCTGGCAATCCCCGGCGCATCACCGCCCATCAACGCCACATCACCGCCAACCCTGGCAATCCCCGACACTCGCCTGTCCAAACTAGGCAACCCCGTGCGCCCCACATCAACGCATCACACCAGCCCAAACCCCGCACCCTACGCCCCTCTTTGGCCAACTCCTTGCCTCCCCGCATCATTCATACCTCTCGTGCTCCCAAAGCAAAGCCCCTCCTTTGTGAGTTCCTTTACGCCACCAACATCCGCCGCACAATCTTGCACGGTCCCCAGGCTTCAGCAAGAGCCCCGGTACGCCTTGCACAAACCCCGGTCTCCTGCAAGGACCCCTGCCCGCGACTCGCCACGGAGCCCGGGCCTGAGCCCTGGAGCACGCCTGCACCCCTTCATATATAAACCGTAGTATAGTGTCTGGTACGCTAGTGTTGATATTGCCATTCCCAGTCTCTAGTTCATCCATTATTGTTCCTAGCCTATTTCCGTTATTTCATCTCTACTCTTTTCTATCTCATATTCGACTCGACTCGTTCCCTTATCTTATCTCTCATCTCGTCTAGCCTCAATCTATCTGCTTTCCTCTCCGGTCTCTCTCTTTCTAAGTTCTTCTCCACCTCTCCCTCTCTAAGTTTCTCTCCTCCTCCTCCTTCTTTCTTCGTTGTCTCGCCTCTTGTCTGCTCTCTCCTCAAGTCTTGACTCTTTTGCTTTTCCCCGCCTTTCTCTAACCCGGGACTTAGCAAGCCCCGCGCCTAAGCCCCAGCCCTCCACACACTCGCGTCCGAGACTTACACCAAGCCCCGGAGCTCGTCCCCGGACCCCGGAGTTTCCCCCACAGTCTCCTGGACCATTCCTGACCCCTCTATCGTCACCTTCGCCCCCTCAGTCCCGGTCCATACCGCCGCGCCTGCCCTTCAAGTGTGCATGTAGACTTCGTGCACGCAAAGTGAGGATTCGCCCAGTGACCTGAGCCCCCGTGGTCAGCGGAACCTGACAGGGGGAAGAACTTGTCCTGGAACTCCTGTTCAAACGCAGCCCAGTCTCCAAATCCTGCAACTCCTCCAGGGCGCCGGAAAACTCTCATTGCGTAGGTTGCTGCTTGTCTGGACTTCATATACGACAGGACCCACGCAATCTTCAGCTTGTCAAAGAGGAAGTTGTCACCGCAGAGCTGGATATAGGTGATGCAAGATTGGAGGAAACACTCTCCAGATGCGTGGTCACCATTGTACGCGTCTGGGAGCACTGGTCGGGGAATGTTAGCACGTCTTGGAGGCGGAGGGCCCAATCTTGTGGCAAGGAAGCACGGGACTAGTGAGGGAGAAGGAGAGGATGGAGCCAGGACTGCGGGGAGGCGCTCAAAGAGCGCCCAGAGGGAATCGGAGATGGTTTTGGTGGTTTGATGGAGGGTGGAGAGTTCGGAAGTGTGTAGGGATAAGGAGGTCTGAGTTAGTTGCACCTGTGCTTCTAATTGGAGCAGGCAACTCTAAATGGCTCTCAGAAGTTTCCAATATCCTCCATTACCTATACCATTAGGTGGCTTCATATATATATATATATATATATTTCTTTGTCCAAAAGCCCCTTCAAGTATGCACCAATTATGTCAACTTGTTGGATTTCATAATTGAGTGAGGCTGCCAAGGTGAGAAAAATATGGAGGGAAGTGAACTTGGCCACTGATGAAAAGGTGTCTGTATAGTCAATCCCTGGAATTTGTAAAAAGCCTTGGGCCACAATGCATGCTTTATATTTGGTATGTTTCCTATATTCATTGAGCTTTTCTTTCAGAACTATTTTACATACTTACAAAAGCCCTTTTCCCATGAGGTAAAGACTTGACTTCTTCAAACACTCCACATTCCTTGAGCTGATTGTATTTGTCATCTATGGCCTTTTTCCATTGACATGCATTAGAAGATTTGAGGGTATCAACAACACTTGGTCTGGATATGGCAACAAAAGTTGAGTGTTGTACTTCTCCTTTGTTTATAGACTCATTTTCCAGGACATATCTTTTTGGAAGATGCCATTCTTGAGTGAAAGGAGCTTGACAGGGTAAATTTTTCCATTCTTTGAATGTTTGTGGAGCTGGAGGAGTGTCTGCCTGTATATAATCATGAGTGGGTATTATAGAGCATGAAGGATACATCAGTTCTTGGGTCACCTCTGTCAGGTTCCGCTGACCATGGGGGCTCAGACCACTGGGCAAATCCTTAGTTGGCACGCACAAAGTCTATACACACAACCAAAGTGGCAGGCATGGTGTATGGACTGGGATTGAGGGGGCAAGAGCAAGTATGGAGGGACTGAGACTAGTCCAAGGGGCTATCAAGAGAGCTCTGGGACTGGGGATAAGTCCCAGGAGAGTGAGTGTAGGCGTGCTAGGGTTCAGACATGGGACTTGTTAAGTCTTGGGGCTGGGGTCAAAGGGAAAAAGATGGAGGAGCAGTGAAAAGAGTTGGAGACTTGAAGAGAGCAGAGGCAAAGAGATGAGAAGGAAGAGAGAGACAGAGGGAGGAACTTAGAGAAGGAGGCTGAAGATGGGAAACAGATAGATTGAGACAAGAATGAGATGAGTGATAAGATAGTAAGAAATAGAGCAAGTTGAGTACAAGATAAACCAGGAATGGAGATAAGCTAGACAAGACTAATGGAATTGACAAGAGTACAAAACTGGACTGGAAACCAGGAAAGATGGGCAATACCAACACTACTTTACCAGATGCTACACTATGGCTTATATATGAGGGGGGCGGGTGTGCTCCAGGGCTCAGGCCCAGGCTCCATGGCGAGTTGCAATGCAGGGGTCCTTGCTGGAGCCCAGGGTTCATGCAAGGCATAGTATGGGTGTACCAGGGCTCTTGCTGAAGCCTGGGGACCATGCAAGGACGCTGCAGATGTCAGTATTGGTCAAGTGGCATAAAGGAAGCTCACAAAGGAAAGACCTTGCTTTGGGAGCATGAGAGGCATGGACAATGTGGGGAGACAAGGAGTTGACCAAAGAGGAGGCGTGGGGTGCAGGATTCAGGCCAGGGTGATGCATTGATGCATGGGTTGTGATGGTTGCCTGATTGGGAAAGGAGGGCACTGGGGGTTGCCAGTGATGGGCCAGGGATTACTGGGGTCAGTACTGATAAGGGTGTCAATGGCCAGGGATTGCTGGGGCAAGCGCTGATGGTGGCGTCAGCAGCCGGGGATTGCTGGGGTGGGCGCTGATGGTGGCGTGGGCATCCGGGGTTTGCCAGGGTTGGTGCTGATGTGGCATACGCAGGTGGTGATGGGTGTTGATGGCCGCTGATGTGCTGATGGCCGCTGGAGAGGGCTGGTCCAGGCCCAGGGTTTGTGGAGCTGACCCGGTGAGGTTGAGGGTACTGGAGCTGGGGCTGGGTACCAGCAGTGGTGGCAGATCATGACAACCTCCTTCAGATGTACTAGCATAGACATTGTCTCCTTCACTCACTTAACTAATGTTGGATGCTTGAGAAGGCATATAAATCTTGCAAGGTATGTCTTCTTCAGGATACAATTCAGCATTAATGAGGTTGCTGACTTGTTTCAATGGTGTCTGATTTGTAACAGTGTTGACTTGAGTGACTTCACTAGGAATGTTGTCGTTATAAAATTGTACATCACAAGAGGTAATCAGCTTCCCATTCTTGAGATCTTCAAGTCAATAACCTTTAGTTTTGTCAGCCTACCACCCCAACATATGTACTTGCACTACTTGTGATTCCAATTTGCCATGCCTGACTTCTTTTGGAACATGTGCCCAACCATAAGATCCAAATACTCAAAGATGGGAGACATCTGGTTTCTCACCAGTCCTGCTCATCTTGGTATAGGGGATCCTTCCTTTCAAGGCTGAAGTTGGAGTAATAGATCATATGTACACCATGTATATAAACACCTCTCCCCAATATTGTAAGTCCATTTTTGCCACATGTAGCATGCTCTGTGTCATTTCCATTAAGACAGCTATCACTTATTGGGCAATTCCATTTTGTTGGGGACAATATGGGTTAGCCATCTCATGTTTTATGCCATTCTTTGCACAAAAAATTGTTTCTCACCAAATTGACAAATTCAGAGCCATTATTGGTCCTAATTATCTTCATGAAATGCTGGTCTGGTGCTCAAGCCTGGCAACAACAACATGTACCTCACCACCAGCTTCTTCTTTACATCTCAAGAGTCTTCCAATATATTGTTTCATTTACTGATACGTGTACTGTTATTAACGATCTCCACTCGTGTTTCACCACTACAAGTTTATTTAAATCACTGATGTATCCTGAAGTTCGAATCGTCTTTTGCTTCGAACTTCAGGTGCTTACTTATTCTACGAATAGCTACAAAATAAATAAACTGGATTGTCTTTTGCTTCGAACTTCAGTACTTGTTGTATTACGATACAAAGCAATATATTATGGCTATGCTGCGACAAGACCTCGCTTGTATCAATCAGCCAGACCTGTGTTGCGCAGAAATATCATAGGGTACATCATCGAAGTTGCTGTCCATGAGACTTCAACATGATTAGTTCTTACGCAGTTGACGACGTTTTTTAATTCAGGATTCCAAGTTGGTTTTGCAAGTTCACGTCACAGACACAAAATTATGTTCATGAAGATCTGCTTTGATGATTCCATGGTGTTACTAAGAGAGAGTTCAGTACATGTGTAGATCGCGGCGATATGTTTGACTCAGATGGATCGAGTAATTAGTATGACAACTTATCGTCGTTAATCAATCATATATTCCCAATCTTCTGCGATGTACAATTTGATTCGTCGCCTACATTCCTGATTATTCTCGTAGATTTACACACTCACACTTGGACTTGATAATGAAGGGGGCGGAGTTCCCTGTGGTCGGGAAAGTTTGGATCCTTCTCGTCCTGGGTCCATTTGACCCACTCCTCTGGAGTTTTCTTGAGGGGAGCATCGGGATTCGGAGGTGTGATCTTGTCTTGAATCAGATCCATGTGAATCTTGTGAGCCGCACGGATCGCAAGGCACATAGAGGTCAACGTTGGGCTGACAGATTATAAAAACTCGAACAACGGAAGAAGGAGAAAATCTTACTTGGCTGCAAAGGCAGTTGGAATGAGGCCGTTTCCACCAACATAAAGGTTATCAAGCTCCCAGACCTGAGAGTTGTAGTCCCCGACACTTTCCTCACGTTCTTTCTTTACGTTTCCTCGTCCGAGACGAGTTGTTCCACCAAGATGGAGTGCTAGACCGGGGCTACGGATTCTTAAGAGAGGTAATGGTTTGAAAAAGCAATCAACACCCACGTCATAAATTGAGGGCTGGAACCGGGTAGATAACCTCCCAGTTGATTGGCTACATCCGTCATACTAGACATGTTCATCATTAATGATCGAAAATCAATCATCGAGATTCAGACTCACTCGCCCATCATACGAGAGGCTTCAAAAGCATACTCGGGCGTTGGCGTATATTCAAACGTGGGCTGGGGCATTCCGTACCCATCCGTCAATTTATCTTCAAAGATGATTCTGTTGGATTTCTTGCCATCCTGTCTTCCGAAGAAACGGAGGTCGACGACCACTCGGGAATCGACAGTTGGGCCGACTTCACCATAGCTAAACGCATCACGATGAATCTGAGCATGCCAAGGGAACTAAGAAGGATTAGGCAGCGAAATCTTTCGAATTTGAACGAATTATACATCATGTGAAGCAGGAATCGTGATCTGAGGTTCTCCATCTTGAAATGGACTAAATATAGTGTTATTCCAGGGGAAATAATCGAGTGGATGATGTACATACATTGGTAGGGGATCCAGGGAACTGTTTTTACGGTGTGCTTCGACTGCCGCCTTCCACCATGAGGGTTTTTTGTCCAAGTCTTTTCCGGCACCGTCAACGAGATCCTTACCGTTCGAGTATATCAGCATGACATGGATTCAACGCTGGAAAGAAAGTAGCATACCTGACGAAGGACGATTTGACAGAAAGCCATTCTGAAAAAATCGTTGGCAACAATAAATAAAAAAGGTGAGACGCCACCTACGGTTGCTCTGTAATATAGCGAGCAAGGTTGGGTATTAACTCATTTTGTTGATCACGCTTTCCGCCAAATCCTGAGTTGGCCAATATCTAGAAACCTCGTTCATGCAATCCTCAACGACTTTGGAATTATGAACTTGTACCTGTGGCGTAGCCACTGCACCAGCAGCAACGATAAATATCTGTAATCAAGTCGGGATTCAGTTGTAGTCGAAAGTATTTAATCAGATCCGTGCCTTTGATGATATGACATAATCTGTCTTCGAGTTTTCAGATCCGAGGCGATCCTGTAAAAGATCTCTCACTTCCCTAGAGTGAATGTGAGAAGTTTCGCTTTATCATAGAAGGGTTAAATCTACGCTAATTTAACCGATGGTCTGGACAAGGACTTATCCAGGTGCAGTCTGGTACAGCGAGTGTGGGTCAACAAGACGAATTTGCCGCGTTTGATACCACTTGAATTTTGCTTATTTTTCTTCTCAAACATATCACCAAAGATCTGCCCTCAGGAGCATCAGATCAGTTTTAGTCATAGTGTGACATATCTTACAGACTCTGCAGCATGCCAGTAAACATAAGGCGAACCCTGTGTCGAACCACTGCCGAGACGGTGACAAGCGAGAGGTAGTGGTTTAACCTCACGCTTTTGCTGAAGTTGCTGGTTACGGTCGTGATAGTAACTCTTCAGTTTATCAAGAACAATCTGGTGGCGGATGGACTGGTCGAATTCTCGTGTAGAGGTGCCGATCAAGGAACGCGCGGCATTGTACAGGAGTTTCCATTCGTCGTCGTCCGCAGTAACGTCATCAAATATAATGGGCCGTTCGAATACCTCGCCACGCTCGTCTCGTTTCAAGAACTCTGGAGTAGCGCAAGTCCTTTGTAAAGATGATCTGTCTGAGAGTGCCTCGGAGCTCATTCAACTCAGATAAACCTACCAATGAGTACTCATACCCCCAACTACACGGGTAACGGCCTCAGCACCGAGATTATTGTACTCCTTCTGCGATGGGTTGCGACCGTTGGAGATAATGCGCTTCTCTGGATCTCTGGAAGCATGATTTAAATCTATCATTCTGAGAATGAACTGGGGAGTAAAGCATACGAAGCGGTCCATGCGGATGGATCGAGTTTAGGCATGACGGTGCTACTGACAGGAACAGAGACCGTGGATAAATCTCCTTGTATTACACTGTATCATCACGTTGAGCATTCATGCGTCCAGACGACTAAGTTATGTAACCGCTTACCGAACAAAACGATCAATATCTTTCTGATACTGGATAGCATTCTTCCTGTGGGCACCAGGGACCCGTGTATCTCTATCAAGGAGTCCAATCCGACTGACAGAGCCGGGGAATACTGATCTCGCTTACTGTTCACCTATCTCTACCATTACAACCTATATAGTTCATCAGAAGTGTCTTGTGCATCAAAAGTGTGGACTTACATTATGTCCATTGTCAACAAGCTGACGAGCAAATGTAGCACCGATTGGGCCAGAGCCAACGATGAAAACCTAGGTGCAATCGAACGTCAGTATAGGTGTTAGATGCATGAAAAATCCTCACATCGAACTGATCAACGTTGTTCTGCTTGTGAACAGGATGAGGAAAGAGGTTTTTGGTGGTCATTGTAGTCAAGGGTAATTTCTTCTTCCTCTGAGAGGTTTATAGGTTTTATAGGTTTTTGAGATCCGGCGAGTGTTGTACTGATGCAAAGGTCATCCTTGCGGTAAATTTAGGTTGTACAACCTAGTATATCAATAGAGAAAGGTGAAGCCCCTCGAATTATGATCAGGTGCAAGGACACGAGTGATACACTCAAACTAATACTGGCAGAACATATAAGCTACCGAGATTCAGAACTGAAAGTTGGCAGTAATAACGATTTCATATAGATGTGTCGGATCGCAGATTACTAGAGACTTTGTGCCACGGTGAAGATGCTTTACGGGACGATTAAGCGGCTCGTCACTGCGGTTCGGAGGACAATGAGCCATTTGCATATACAAAGCTCAAGTGAATGGTCAAATCATGGCCAATTATCTTTTGTAGGACATGAAGCAGCTGTTGCCGTCTAAAGAGTAGCTTCGCCATGTTCGCGTTGGACAAAAGTTGGTTGAACACGAGAATGAGGAGGCCACATGAATGTATCCTTTACGAGAGGACTTTTCACGTTTCGGGGTTCAATTATGTCGAATCACATCACTCATGACAAAATCTCGATTGATCATCTTCTTGGGATCTATGACTGTGCGACACCGGCGGCCATAGTCAAATTCAGGGTCCTCATGACAAGAGAGCACAAATTAATCCATTCGATAAATTGTTCACCTGTCAATTATACAGAAAAAAGCATACAGGATCAAGCAAAAATGATTAGAGATGTTATTCGTGATATAGGAAAATGCCAGTCTCTATGCAAGTACTATGTATGTAGGTTTTGTGGGTTGTTGATGGACCAGCAAATATGTGAGGAAATTCTATGTTTTTTTTTATATATAATTTTTTTTGCTAGGTTGAATCCCGAATCAGTTCATAAACATGAAGCTATGAAGAAAAAACAAAAGATAACATAACAGGTCTACGAAAGCAGTGCAGACCACATATAACAATGGCTAAAAATGAAGCCTCAAAATACTTCCTGAAGACCCGTTGACTTGCGTGAACGACTGCGACTGTAAAGTGACCCGTGTGACAAATGGATGTAATCTTTGGCCTGGAAAACAAAGGGATGAAGATAACATAAGTTCACTTTTCGGCTGCGCTTCTCCCGAATAATTTTTAAGGCACAAGAGACACGGAGCATGGTTCTTGAAATTTTGTTGTCCATCGATAGAAGATCCTTTGATTATGTGGCTGGTGAGCGGACATAAAGCGAGGCATTCTAAAATTCAGTGCTCTGTTTAGAGGGCGAACCCTCAAATTTGATAGAAGGTGGACAAATGACCAGATCAATTGACGAATATTCTCTCGTGACGTGGAAGGTAATCAGTCGAATAGCCCTTTGTGTGTGATTTTAGGTTTCACTTATCCACAATACTTAGAAGTATCTTCCTGTCTCACACGATATAGACTAATGTTCTGGCGTTTGTCCCAACGTTGATCTGCTACAGATCAAAGCCTCATCACATTGAAAAAGGACCGATTACTTGGGTTGGGTCTCATACTATGCTTAATCACGTAGTCGGGAGGTCACGAATTGCCACTGGTACCCCTTGATGATAAATGAACCTTAAATTTGAGGCTCTGCTCAGCCCCACATCAATTTAACTTTGATCGCCTGCACCGGCACCTTCGGCAGACGTAACGAGAGAGTGAAGTTGGCACCGTCCTAGCTCCAATGCTGCTCAAACTCCACGTGTCTTATTGCACCAATATAGTTTACAGGCATATCCTCGGCGTCTTGGTTCGGGAGTGACATAGGTCACTCAAGACAATTGGAGCCGTTCCTGTTATCTTAGGTGATTCATGACACAAGTCATCAAAGAAAGAACTTCGAGAAGGAGAGGTAATCAGCAAATCATCCAGCAATAATCCTCACCTGAACCACCTTAGGCGCCTACTACCGACCACCCTAATTCCAATGTTGAATCTTGGATTCGATCTGTGACTCATAAAAGACCGTTGAAGCCCTCAGAGCCGTCCAAAAGCTGTACCCTGAACTTGAAGGCAGCTCCGAAGTAGTTTCGTAGATTAAGCGTTCATACGTATCATTTGGATGATACATTTGTGACCTCTGAATCAGGAAGGGCGATGCAAATTGTATAAAGTACAACCCAGGTAAGTGAGTCATTTTATGGGAAATACTCACAGACATTCTACCAGATGTACCTACCACGTGTCATTATTTGCCTTCATGGCCTTCCTGCCCAGTCTCACGGTCTTGCAAAGATCATAGATGCGTCACATATCCTCAGCTGCTGTATTCTAACATTTTTCAGGGAAAGCAATTAGTAAACAATAAATTAGGCCGTTATCGATTGAAATGAGAAGGACACATGATGGGCTTAACAAGCCGCTCAGACAGCCCGTGCAGCCTTTCTTTGGTCTTTCTCGCTATGTCTTACTCTGTGGACCTCCTGGGCAATTCTACCAAAGTACCTACCTTTGGACTTATCCTTTTTTCCCTTTAATGTCCTAAAGTGCAGTACAGATAAACTAGATAGGTCCGTAGTGACCACAGTTTTGAGACCCTTCACGGAGCGAGCGAAAATTTGGAAGGAAAAAAAAATTCAAACATGATATTTCAAAAATTCCTTATGTTCAATCAAAAGTTTCCGGGAGTTAGGTAGAAAAATCTCCTTTTTTGGTGGAATGGATAACATCTCGAGATTTCGGGGTTCGAACTCATTTCGAGTGTCCTGCACTGTGAGGCGGCCAAGATTTTGGGGATCAAAATTCCTGACCCAGATAATATCAAGAAAGCCGCCTTTTGGTCGGCTTGCGAAAATCAATCAACTGGGTGCATCAATTACCTTCTCTCACATGTTAGAAGGGCGGTTGGATGAAGATAATTCTATTTGTGAGCCTCTCAAAAGTTATGAACCCCTCCCCGTTCAAGATGATAAGTACTTAGCAAAGAGAAATAATGAATAATTTGTCACCATGGTCACAATCAGTCACAAATTACAAGTTTTGAAAGTTACTGAGTTCATCCTTTTCTGACTCGCTGCTACTAATGTCATCGCCACTGTTGATATGCATGTGCCTCAGTGCAGTGAGTAACATGTCTTGGCCATGTCAGATCTTAGGTGTTGTTGGGTGTTGTTGATTTTTGGCTCACTCAAGCCCTTGGTAAAGATAGTAGTAAGTAGGCTGCAAAATTGAAAATCTGATGATACTGTGCAGCAAGTTTGAGGATTTTTTCAGTGGAATACAGTCAAATCCCAAACAGCATCAGAAGACTTGAAGAGTCACTAGCAACCAGCTTCAGCCTTGGTCACTGCAGTAGGCTTGTCTCCTTGGCCCCAGGTGTGATATCTGAAGTAGCCAAACATGCTGCAGTGGCAGAGGCTGTAGTGGGAGGCTATGGTAAGTGCAATATAGGCTGTGCTAACATGGCAAAACAGAGTTAAGATAATGAATATCTGATTTATGCCACACCAACTCATTTGATCAGAACTCAATTGGAATATGTTGGGTTCACAAGTAGTTCATAACTTTTGAGGGGTTTACAAATAGAATTATCCACTGGATGATAAGGGATTTCTCAATAATCAGATCAGGGTATTTGCTTGCCTCATGACTATAGAAGTTAGAGTGGGCCTTCCAAGCTAGGCTTTTTACATGGCATGACAACACATTCAATTAATTTGGGTTGGTTGATGAGCAGGCTCTTTTGAAGATTGTACTTTACAGACCAATTATTGACCTGTCTTTCATTTAGTGTGCAGAACTCTTATGTTTGGATGGCATCAATCTTTTCTCATCATTCCAATTGCATACCTTCCTTCCTCTGGCATTTCCTAGGCAGGTGAGAATTTCTGTTTTGGTGTCTGTCAAGAAGTAACCCAATTACTTATCCATTGCTGCTTCAGGAGGGCATCACATGTGTTTTGCTACACACCCTGTCAGGGGACTGCCATTTTAGGACCTCCGGAATTGTTCCGGGGCAGTCCGGAGATTTCCGGACTTCCATTTCGGGATGTTCTGGAGCTATTTCCATTTTGGGACCTCTGGA
Organism: Termitomyces sp. T108; assembly: GCA_017657275.1. NCBI lineage: Eukaryota > Fungi > Basidiomycota > Agaricomycetes > Agaricales > Lyophyllaceae > Termitomyces > Termitomyces sp. T108. Next base: position 44 of record JAGGAU010008541.1, on the reverse strand, counting down.
GTTGTCCGGGAATAGTCCGGAGATTTCCGGACCTCCTCCGGGGT
>JAGGAU010008540.1:0-12200 GCA_017657275.1 Termitomyces sp. T108 | reverse complement strand
TGCTTTGCTTAGTGAATGCGCACAGGCTGGCAGGTCGGGTCTGACCCCGAAATACAAGTCGCGAATATTGTTTCGAACCATTTGACAGCAGCTATTCTTAAATACTTTGGGGACAGTGGGCGGTACCAGCAGGCTGCGAATCTTTTCGAGAAGCTGGCAGCGCGGGAACCTGAGGTTGCGTCTCTTTTGGCTAAGAGCTATATTGGAATGAGTGCGTCTTCCGGCTCGTAGTCATGGTCACCCAAATAACATCAATCCTCCTAGACGAAGAAGTCAAAGCAGTCCAGATTATGGCCAATGCAATGAGGCAAACGCCTCAGTCCTACACCCTTCTCCATGTACAGTGTGACTTCCTACGATCGAAAGGCAAATATGAGTATGCACTCAAGTTGGCGCGTCAAGCTGTGAACTGTGCTCCAAGTGAGTTTGTGACCTGGGAGAAGTTGACTGAGCTTTACATGGACCTCAAACAATATGAATCGGTACGAGGCTCGTTGCTCACCCACAGAACCGACCAACTTATGCCAGAGGCAGGCTCTGCTGACTCTCAACTCGTGCCCGATGTTCACGTTCAACGGTCGCGATGCTCATCGGCCTCTAGCGACTGCTAAAGTCAGTTTGCCGTTTACTCGTTCCATCGGGGAGATTCTGCCGGATAGACAAAAGACAGAAGATGACGAGGCAAGTTCTAGCTTGACCTGTTGTTACCTATTCTAAACTTTGAGATTAAGGCTGATCCTGCATTGCAACGTCTCCCGGCACCTGGGCTGCGCGGAACATGGGCAAGAGCGTACACTCTCCTTACCCGTCTCGTACATCAGATCGGCTGGGACGAGCTTCTCAAAACAAGAAGTTCCGTATTCGTTATGGAGGAAGAGTACAGGATGCAGAAGGCTCAGATTGAGATCCAACAGGTTGACGCACAGACCAACGGAACACAGGAGTCAGATGCTGGGCAAGTCGTTATTCACGAAGACGGTACTGCCTTACCTCATCATCGAGCATCGTTATCCAGCCACGACGATGCATCGACACGGGCAATCATCTCGAAAGACTCTTCAGTAGACGTGAGCAGGCTGCAGGATCCATCGATTCCGACGATCAGGGTGTCGACGGAGTCGGACCGTGAGCGTGAAGAGAACCGAGCAATCCCTCCTGAAATACATGTCAATGGTGAGGTTGAGACGGAGACGGAGAATAGGATGACCGACACGCTAGAAAAACCGGCTCAAGTCGCGGCTGGTGAAGAAAAAGACGAGGAAAGTGAGCTTTCTGCTGTTGCGCCGGAGCCGTTTTCTTTCAGTAATAAACGTCTATGTGAGCGGTGGTTGGACAATCTTTTCATGGTTCTCTACGAGGCAAGTTTTTTCGATAGGTCGTGTTTGTCAATTATTTATGTGGTCGCGTAGGACCTCCGTGTCTGGACCATCTTTAGGGCTGAGGTTGCCCACTTCAAGACACAACACGTGGCCTACCGTAAAACGGGATTGGAATGGGAGATCCTTGGTGATTTGGGTCTTCGACTACATCACAAGGAGGAGGCGAAGGAGGCATACCAGCGCTGTCTCGATAGCCCTCGGTATTCGATCAAGCCATGGTTGAAGCTGATGGAAATGTACGCCGAAGAAGGTGATATTCAACGTTCGATTCAGACTGCTATCAGAGTAGCTGCCTACCAGTATGCGGACTACACTGAAATGACGGTCCGTGTTTGCGATTTCGGAATTCGCTGGGCTTCGATCTGACGCCACTCATGTCTTTCTTTAGTTCCCGACTCCGATCGCTCGCGCGTTTTTCAAGCTCGGTCAGATCCACGGTCATGCCAAGATATCGTTTACTCTGATGAGCATGGGTCTGCCCGATCCTATTCTTAAGATTATGGAAAGTTATATGCAGTATGGAAAAATCTTTAAAATCGAAGGCTACGATTTCTGATCCCCCTTCTGCGTAACTACATACCCTTTTTCCCTCGATTTCCCGTTCCTTTGTTTATAGCTTACTGTTTAATTCCGTTTTCGTGCTTACAAAACAATGATTGCCCTCTCTTGTCTCGATTATTAAACCGCGGATTCAGATCGCGGGACTGAGATATCTTGTTTATCGATCACTTTTTTCGGCACTTTTTTGTGAATGAGATCAGCTGGCTGCAAGTGACACCCATAAACGAAAGTTGCGCTTTTCTGATAGTGTCTAATTCTGGCCATCCCCTTGTCCGAGAAGCGTACCCTCGGAAGAAACATGAAAAGTAGCCGACCCATAGTATTGGCATGACCCGCACACAGTATGGATGTTCCATATCTACTTGCTATGGATATGCTCAGATCCAATCAGATTCCTCGATTTTGAGCATAGAACGTGTTCTATACTCGCCTAAATTGGGCCAGTGCAGAGGATTGTGTTGTGAATCATAGATGGATGCTTTCCGATATACCCCGCCTTCAGTGTACGCGGACTTCAATGTGATGACAGGGGTTTATCGACAACGCTATATAATGTCACGTCGGATGGGGGTTTCCTCCTATTTCCCGATAGATTTTGACTCTTCATCGTCTAGGACTTTTGAAACCAGGTACGCCTCCAGAAATACGATTTTTTCTTTGTGGTCAGTCATGTTAAATCTTATGATTATAGAGAGAATGATAAACCATTTACCTCTCGAGATAATTGACCAGACTCTGGGTTATCTTAGAGATGACCGCCATGCTTTGATGTCCTGCAGCCTTTCGTCACCCGTATTTCTTGCTTCTGCACGACGCTTGCTCTTTGGTGAAGTTGTACTGGAATGTTCAACTATCTACAATTTCCTGCGACTCGTTGACGTACCATGGTGCACCATCCTTCCAGCACTCTCCCGAGTAATCATCCACGATGGAAATATCGCAGGTCCCCGAGTAGCATATACCCCGGTAGACCCCACACGTCTTTTTTCGCGTTTACAGGGTATCCAGTATGTGAAGTTCCATAATGTATCGCTCGAGGATATCCCCTTGCCGTTCTGGAGCCTCCTTCAGCATCTCGGAGGTGTCAAAGAACTCGAAGTCCATCAAATGTCATTCAAGTCGCCGGTGCCCTTTTTTCACTACATCTGTAGCCTCCCTGCGCTCGAAGCATTGTCGATTTCACGCTCTTTTATTGAAATAGCGGCATCGGATCTGGCTCCGTTACGCCCGAAAGCCTCATTTTATATCCCCTTTCTCGATGTGGCTATGTTATCTCTCAGTATACTAGATTGGTTGCTTGGACAGGATCCTATCCCGTCAGTCCGTACTCTCCGGATAAATTTAGGCAGGGAGTCGGCCAAAGCCGCCACGTTACGGCAATTTGTGGAAGTCATGGGTCCGTCTATCCAAAATTTGCAGGTCACTCTTCCCCCAGATATACATACTTGTAAGTCCTTGCGTACTCCAACCACTTTGCGTTGCCCTTTCATTACGGGGTCCAAATCTGAACATTCATGTAGATAACGAAGCCATACCTCAATTTGATTTTTCCCTATTCAGGACCGTCCAAACCGTTCATGTTGAAGGTTATCTCCGCCTAGGCGAAGAACCGGATTCCCATCTTTTTCGCGACTTAACACGGTCAATACTCACGCAGATTACCTCGCCCTACCTTGAAAAGGTCTCACTCAATTACTCGTTGCGCATTGATGAGTCCATGGCTTTTTTTGGTATTCCTAACGACATACTCCTTGACCTCTTCCGATGGGGTGCATTCCCTGACGCATTCGGTGGCCAATCTCACAAGAAGCTGCGGAGTTTCCGTCTGGCACTTCGAGGGTTCCCATTATATCAACGATGTAAAGTAGAGGACTCTTTACGCAAGGGTCCTTTCGCATCACTTGCCAACAGAGACATATTCTCTGTAGGATTCCTTTAGATCTTCTTCTCGGGTAAATGATCATATTGCAGGGCCGCAGCACCCACTACATATTTCGAAACCGTTTATATACTTCAGGTTAAGTCGATTACGTTCTACTTGATCTATGATTATATCAATGTCAGAGAAATTGTCCTATCTAGCGCCGGGCAAGTCGGCTCTCGGATGTAAGGGATGGTTTCAGTCCATAATACTACACATAAAGAACGAGTCCTGTGAAACTAACCATTCAACAGCGGTGCATTCTTGTCTCTACCTAGTGTGTCTTTCGTTTCTTCTACTTTCCTCTCCACATGTCTTTGTCTCCGCCGATTCGCCGTCTTTCGACCACCAGTTCAAGCAGTAAGGAAGATCTCATCAATGCATATGAAGCAGAAGAAGAACGTATCATCAACGTCCTTTCTCGTAAGCTTGAGCAGGTCCGTATTTTGACTTTCTTGCGACTTATGCTGACCTTCGGTATGGCTATGACAGTTGCGCGAAGAAAAAATTGACTTGGAGAACGCTCTCGAGGCAGAGTCCGAGTCTCATGTCAATCGATTGGCCCGAGAGTTGACGGCACTAAGACAAGCGCAGAATGCCAACGCTTCCGATGGCAGTGTGAGCGCCTCGCCAGAAACAGGGATTGGCTTCCGTTCATTCATGAATGGTGGCAACGCTGGTGATCCAAATCTTGAGACTTTGTTGGAAGCTTTGCGCAGGGAAAACGAGCAACTCAGAAACAAACTCGTTGATACAGAGAGGGATTACATTCGAATTTCGCGGCTTAACGAGGTATACAGGGAGGAACTCATCGAACATAGGCGTCGTGTATGTCTTTTCTCATACAATATTCACTCGTTTAATTCGTGCTTTGCAGTTGGGGTTATCCGTTGACAACCTAATAGGTCTTGCCACCGCCGACCCCTATTCCCAACCGACGCATAGACGGTCTTCGTCGTCGTCCTTCACGAATGGTTCGTCGCTTGCAACGTCCGTGTTACACGTTCCGGCGCAAACGGGAGCACATCCAATCCACGCTGTGCCGATTCCACGGCCATCCTCACGTATCCATCGGCCGGTTAATCTGACTTCCGAGGGCAATACACCATTCTCTCATTCCCCTGGATCCTTCTCCGAGTCGCCCTTCCCTTTCTCCCCCGCTACCAACTCGGGCAGCTTCACGAGCCCGAATACAAATATTACAAGCCCACCTTCGTCCTTGTCCTACAATTCTAATGTAGGGGATGCCGGTGCCTCTTTCCAGTCTCGTACTCTTACATACCCATCTGTGCCCCCACCCTCCCTGTCTTCCTCATTTGGCTCACCAACGGTACCTTTTAATATTTCTCATGGGGAATACTCTCCGATTGAACCATCAAGTCGACGCAATTCGGGGATCGCAAGAGACACCGACTGGCGCCTGTCGGAGTCAGGAAGCCGAAGGAACAGTGTGGAGCGCGGCGCGAGAGTAGCAGAGACGGGCACATTGGTACCTCGCAGTCGTACAAGTAGCATCGCTCCGACATTGCAGACGCCTGGCACGATTATTGAAACTACTGACTCTTAAAAGCAGGTTCGGACTCGAAGTGATTTTTGTAAACTTCTTGTCGAAATTGGAATTAAAGCTAAAGCAAAGACATTACTGTACTATACTAATGTTGGAATAGAGTATGTTTATAGATCAAGACTGTGTAGTATGTAGCTTGATAAGTCTGAATATTATGAATAACCAATTCATCGTCGAATCGAATCGATGCCTCTGCATCACGTGGACCGACGAATCCCGACGAATGCTGTGCGAGGACCCCATCAAACTGTCATTTACGGGGTCCTGCCTGCCTCATGCCCGTTGCGAAATTTCGGAGGCGCTGCGATGACTCGGCGCCCCGCCCTATAAATTAGACCATGATGGACAAACGTCAAATATCTTTTCTTAATGTCATATTCATACAGTCAGTATCCTGAGGAAGATCTTTCCCATCCAACAACCCCCCTCACTTTTCGTACATGGGAAACAATCCAGAATGAACAAGCACAGACTCAAGCCCAAGCCCAACAGCAGCAACAGCAACACCTTCAACAACTTGAACAGCATCCACACTCGCCTGATCAACCAGCACCGCCATCTCCACTCACGCCACAACAAGATTCAACGCTACAGTCTGAAGATCCAGCGTCGCGCGTCGTGCTCTCTGAGCGTCTCTCTGCCTACGATGACACTCCAATCCGCCTCCATCATGTTCCTCAAAGGGGTGATCATGAGGTCCGTCGTGAGAGTTTAAGGCAACCAGGGCATAGACCCCACCTCGAGACACAAACAAGCGTGGCGCCCACTTCAACAGTCGGCCCCACTAGACAGATGCGCTCATCGCATATCATTCAACAACAGCAAGTGCATCCGTATGGAAGGCGCCCTCCTAGTGCATTGAGTTCAGTGCCACCGTCCCGCCAGCAACCCATGGTCAGATTTTCAAATGCGCAGCCACCAGTACATGCGTCCTCCTCTGGTATGCACTCTCCCGTTGTCCCATTGACAGCAATGCCTTCGCCAGTCATACCTTCGCCAGCCAGCACCATCGGCCGCCTCGCTGGTTATGGCTCAGCAATTGGGTAAGTCGTTCCTCGATGGATTCTTAGGCGCTAAAGTTTTGTTTTGACAGCTCGCCGGATGATACTACGCTGATTCCACCTTCAAGGAACAGAAGTGACCATGAGCCACGCCGCAAGTGGATGCTCCGCTCAGACGCTTGGTATGATCCCGAGGCTAAGAAACTCAGAGTCATGCTCGAAGTTCCAGGCGTAAGCAAAGCCGACGTAAGAGTAACGCTCTCGACGTGCTCCTGGAACCGTGTGAAGCAGATCACTGTGTCTGGTGTCTCGCGGCCTGTGTTCCCGCCGCTGTCTGCGGCAGAGTCCGCAGACGGGATGATGTTAGAGCTTACTACTACAAGAGAGCGAAGGTTCGGCGAGTTCGCGAGAACGTTTGCTGTTCCCGCCGAAACCAACGTGCGCTTTTCTCTGGCGCGTCTGTTTTAGTCTGAGTTAATCGTTTTCTCTTTTTTGTGTTTGTTATTTCTTAGCGTAAAGACGTCGAGGCGTCAATAGAGAATGGCATCCTTTACATCAACGTTCCATGTGGTATGCCTGTGGCACCCAATGCAGAAGATGTGCCTATACATTAGATTGAGATGCGAAAAAAACTGCCTCGAGCCGAAGACACCAACCTTCAAGATTGCAACAAAATTTATCGCGCCCCCTCCATCCCTCCATCCTGCGTCTTGCTTCCCCACAACTCCTTTCTCTCATCAATTATCTTGATTCTTGGATCCGAATCAACAACATTCCTTCTCTCCATTGATCGGATATCCGCAGGTCTTTGCACATATACCTTCCACTTATCTGATAATCATAGTTACCATATTGTTTTTTTATTAGTATTGACGATCTTGACTGTCCATTTCTTGCTATTCTAGTGTGAATGATGACGGAGCAAGGCGAGTGGGAAAAGATTCGAAACAACTACCGCAGTAGTTCGCAGTAGTTATTCGGCAAACAATAAGAGCACGTGGGACAATCATGCCACGAAAGTCACCTCAACGTCAAGCAGTGACTCGCTCATCCCTGGTTTCTCAGTTTTCAAACATTTCTGGCCTCAAAGGCCATTCTCTTTGTATATTTCTCTCTTCATGGTTGATGATAAATACATTGGCATTGCCCTCGCGGTGTCTGGATCTGTTTTAATCGGCACAAGCTTCATTATCACCAAAAAGGTCGTTACCATACTACATTTGTTAATTGAGCTCATTCGTTCTTCTCTCCAGGGTCTCAATGACACCGCGAGACGAAACGCACAATATGGTGCCCAATCTGCAACGGACAACTTGTCATATCTAAAGAATCCAATATGGTGGGCGGGATTGTCAACTAGTATGTGATCCCGTCGTTGCATGCGAACTGTCGAAGCTGATGCTGCGTCGTCATTTTCAGTGGTTATCGGAGAAGGTATGTTGGGCTTCGATCTCCCTGGAGCTGGGGTGTAATAGAGTCTTGCAGTTGCAAACTTTGCGGCGTATGCGTTTGCCCCACCAATACTTGTGACACCATTAGGAGCGCTTAGTGTACTAATCGGGTACGCCATCCCATCTACGCCTTTCAAAATTCAGCTGATTCGCTGAGCTTAGCGCCGTCCTCGCCTCTTTGTTCCTTAACGAGGAACTTGGCCACCTTGGACGGCTAGGATGCACATTGTGTTTCATCGGTTCCCTCATCATCGTTCTACATGCGCCAGAGGATAAAGATATTCAAACAGTGGATGAATACTTAACTTACGTTTTGCGACCAGGTGTGTTGCTATCTACTCTATCACGTATGTTATCTTGACGTAGAAGCGTTCCGTACAGGATTCTTATTGTACTGTCTGACTGTTCTTGTCTTCACTCTCATCATGATATACGCCGTCGCGCCTAAATCCGGACGGTCGAATCCACTCATTTATATCTCCATCTGCTCTCTCGTTGGCTCAGTATCAGTCATGGCTATCAAAGGCTTTGGTGTCGCGGTGAAACTCACCTTTGGCGGAAAAAACCAGTTTACACATCTAAGTACATATGTGTTGGGAATATTTGTCGTGCTGTGCATCCTCATACAGATGAACTATTTCAACAAGGCACTTGACACTTTCTCTACGAATGTGTAAGTCTACCGGACTCCTTGTCATTTCTTGACTGATTTAATTGAATAAAAGTGTGAATCCCATGTACTTCGTCGGCTTCACATCAGCTACAATTACTGCCTCCCTCATACTCTTTCAAGGCTTTAACACCACCAACGCCACCAACACAATATCGCTTCTCTGCGGATTCGCTGTTACCTTCCTCGGTGTGCACATACTTAACCTCTCGCGAGCGGCTGAACCTGCTCTTGGAGAGCACTCGACACTCGAAGCCGGCCTGATGAATCCCCGGTTAAGCTTGCAAGGTCGCTTGTCACTCGACGGATGGAATGCCGATACTCGCGTGGGTCCACCGCCACTACCAAGAGGCCACTCCCGCAGAGGGTCACATTACCGCAACCAATCCGCGACGCTTTTCAACGCGTTTGCTGAGCACGAAGACCCGTCGGAGGCGGTGGGGCTGGAGCAGCTAAGGGAAGAGGAGTCGGATGACGATGAGAATGCCGATGAACGGACACGGTTAAAAAAGGATGAGCCGAAGCAGCAGCTTAATGGGAATGGCAGGCAGAGCGGGTCTCGTAGCCAGAGCCACTCGCCCATTCCGAGTCGATCGGCATCAACAGATGTCCGGATAGCACTGCCATAATGTGCTGTTGTGGTCATAGATACCCAGACTCCGCAGACATGAACTTACAGTATGACACGCGGTTAATTTGCTAGACGGGGAGCGCATCGAAATGTATTCCTCAATTTGTTGTAATGCATGTGAACTCAAATGAAGCCCACGTTAGGGCCTGGATCTTGCGAATTTGATTATGGGGGGTAAAAGAATACGCAAAAAGTTGGTTCAATCCAGGATCGAACTGGAGACCTTCTGTGACCATTGGATTTCTACCAATTGTGAGACAGAAATCATAACCGCTAGACCATTGAACCACTTGTCACATTTTTAATCTCAACCGGGTTAGAACAGTGTTCTCACAAGACCAACGGTTGCGATCATCACGTGGTGCTACTAGAGGAAGTTAATTCGAGGCTGTTGACTGAGGCGCGAGAGGCGAGTGAGAATTTAAGATGCGAGTTGAGAAAGACTGGGAGTGTTGATGAGAGAAGGCTTATTAAGAGTCGGGCTGTGCTTTGCGGGAAAGAAATGAGATTTCTTGAGTCTTAAGAGTTCTCGAGCGCCGGTTCCCCCTCCCGAAAGAGAGGGGCCGGAAACTCAAGCCAGAGCTGTGTAGTCCCACAGAGCCGGAGGTTCAAAAGGGGCAAGGTGATTGGAGGCCATATGGAGGAGATAAGACAGACGAAGGATCCTAGCTGGGTCGTTTTCTATATAAAGCTTGTAGGAATCGCTTCTCCAGCGACCTAGTAATTGGATTTTGTAGTCGGAGTACCCAGCTGCGGCTGCTGCGGATGCGGCGCCCCGGCGAAAGCTGTGGCCGGCATACAGGAGGGGATTGATTCCGGCTTTAGACAGAGCCTCTTGGATTGCGCTGACAAAGTAAGCGTATGAAAGAGCTGTTCCGTCCGGCTGTTCGAAGAGAGGGGCATTTCCGTTGCTAGGGAGCTCGTTGAAAAGGGCTTTGAGCGCGGTGATGGGACAGGTGGGTTGACCTGGTGCTGCTGCAATAGTGATGGTAACACCTGCTCTGAACGGGTCAGTTTTTGAGGCAGGAAGGGTGAGGCGGGCGTGTGTGGCATGTTCGAGATTGGGAAAGAATTCAATGGAGTTGCGCATGAGGTTGAGGCTAGCTTTGAACCTGCCGCCTTTGCCAACTGTGAACTCGCCACTGCGCAAGAGGCCTGAATAGGCGAGGCAGCAGGCTGCATAGACAGTGGTGTGCCCTGGGGTGGTTCCAGGTTGGAGCTGGGCAAGAAGAGCAGTGAGGATGGGGAGCGTGATGGGCTGAACTGGTCTTCGATCACGTTCGCCGTGGTAGCGTTTGATTCCCCGGACAAGGCGCTGGATGAGGGGGGACTCGACTGCTGCAAATGAGAGGTTAGCGTCGATGTGGAGGGAGCGTACTGCAGACAGGTACGCCTTGATTGTTTTGGGCTGAACGTGGCCGCCGAGGCTCGCAGCCCATGAGAGGATGGTGGATTCCGAAGCGGGTAGGATGGAGCCATCGGGGTTATAGAGGTTGTTGAGCTGTACATTGTTGCGAAATCTGTTAGTAACGTAGACACAAGTTAGACTTAATGCTAATTTGGTTCACAGTCACGGTTGATTTGCTGAGGTTGAGGGTTCAAGACACACTCGTCGCACACTTTTCAAAATCAATGGGATTAAATGTTTGATTGGTATTAAGATGGTTTCTGCTTCCACTAATCAGAAAACAACTGAACCAAATGTAATCCCAATATTAAAATCCAATATATTCCTGCTCAAATCCTCCAGAAGACAATATACTGCTCCTAGGCCGAAACGTCCACTCGCAGGGGACCTCGTGCCGTGGCAAGCTGATTGCTTGCCCCGCTCCCCCAAATCCTCCCTCTTTTTATATCCTCCATCAACGTGCACGGACCAAGCATGTTCTGCATGATTCCGCCGCCTTGTACGCGTACCTGAGGCGCCGATGCAGCCTTAGCATTGTCCAGGCCTCTGCCGGAGGAACAGTTCAGCCTTTCCTGGCTAAACTTCCTTCCTCCAGCCCTCTTCTGGCCACTCCCCTCTTTCTTCTTGCTCTGTGCCTCCTTCATGGCCGCTCGTGGGGTCATGGGCATGCTAGCATGGTCGAGGAGGGAGGAGGTTTGAGAATAACCATCACAGACATGTTGGATGGTTGTGGAGGGCATGATATTACAAAGGTTTGATGTTTTGATCTCAGATCATGATCCGAGATTGTTGCATCAATCTTCGGATTATTTTTGTATGAAGGTTTGATTTTGTGATTCTGGATCGTGATCCAGGATCATTAGATCAAACCTTCAGCACTGCCACTTTCATCGGCTATCACTGCTGACTGATGCAGTGACAGCTGGCTTTCCTCTTCACTATGGCTTTGCTGGCGGTATCTTTTTCTTTGTGCTTAGGTTTTTCAGTGTCCCAGCTGAGGTAAGTCCCTTTTTTGTCTACAGTTTTTGATGTTTTTACGCTTACAGTTTTCGGCGTTTCTTAGGGTATTTTGGGCTATTATTATTGCCTCCTCTGTCAGTCTCAGATTTGAGACCAGCGTAACCACATGCAGTATGAATTGTTGCTGGCCTGTGGAGTAAGTCCACTGGGTGCTTGCTGCGAGGCCATGCCAAAGGTAAAATGCAATGGTCTGGGGGTGATGACAGTTTTGCTGGTACCACCAAGCTGGAGGCGCTTTGAGCTCGGTTTCTGATTGAGCCAAGGGGCAATTGAGAACATGCGTTTGAAAGAGAAACAGGAAGCGGCATCAGCAATGCAATTCTCAGAAGAAGACAGCCACTCAGAAGAGAAAGAAAAATCCAGCCTGCATGCTAAGGCAACTAGATGATGGACAAATTTCATTGTAGCTGCAGATTGAATCGATTTGTTCAGAATCGCGTTGAAGACGGCCTCATTGTTGACATGGAAGACTATGTGGTGTCCTGAGAAGTCATTGCCCCAGCACAGAATCACGTAGACCACTGCAAACATTTCTTTGACCTGAGTGTGTTTGTGCCTGAGGCGACGTGGGCTGCTGAGACCCTTCACACC
>JAGGAU010008539.1:0-16845 GCA_017657275.1 Termitomyces sp. T108 | reverse complement strand
CGCAAGGAATCAGACTTTGAGCCTGACGGATTACTGATTATCGTCTAACGTCTGGCGTCTCGTGTTCAGAAGATAGATTGGGTGTAAGTACTGTAAGTACATACCTGGCGTCTCGTGTTCAGAAGATAGAGAACACGAGACGACCAGAGAATGAAAATAAATGATTGATCACGTGAGTAATGGTGGCTACGTTGTGAGGCATTGCTGGAACCTATGGTCTCAACACGATCACATAAACATGCTCCCAAGTCCGCCCTGGACATACGCCATTGGCTTCAATGATGGATGGGGTTGTGCTTCAAATTGGAAATATTTCTGGTCTCCGACACTGTCGATACGAATCTGGAAAAAAACTGTCAAGCATGACATGAGGTAGGGATATAAAAGCTACTTACGAATGCGCCCTTGTTGCCGCCTTGGTCGACATAGTTAGGTGCCGAAAATACCTGTCAGTGAGACGTGAGTCATCTGAGGACAAGGACATTTGACGAATCAACGCTTACAGTAGTACAAAGACCATTGTGTTCTATTTGGTACCCATCTGTCAAAGATCCCTCAGCCTGCATATGGAAGTGGCAACATCATGATCATACCTTGGCGTACTTCGTGACTCCGGATGACACCTGTAACACCATTCAAAGTACACCACTTCTTGGTTATATCAGGTCCAAAACCGATGCCGACACCCTAGGACATATCAATAAGGAAGGCGAGTAAATGAGGCATCACCCACGCGTTTACTTGGCCCGCGTCCAGGTGCATCTTGGGGATCAGTCCAAAGTAACTAGGTTGCATACTTAGTTAGTACACTTCGATACCTCGACCATTTTTACGAATAGAGGTCTTACTTCGCCTGCCGAAACAGTCAGCCATACACGCAGTCTGTTTCCATTAAGTACTGACACATGAGCCCCTCTTGGCCAGGTTGCCGGCCAATTCTATCAATTTTCCGGATATCCTCCAAGGTAACCCCATCCTTGCTGAACAGACCGCCGTGTACAACAAAATAGCGCTTTACCCCCTGTGGGGACAAGATTGCACCAGACTGAGCTTGTGGCGACGGCGTTTTGGTAGCAGACACTAGGGTTGCAAGAGGAACTAAGGATACAATGGTCAGCTTTGATACAGTGAGTGTTTTCAATTATAGACAGACTAACGTGCGGTGAAGACATGAGCGAATAGCTGTTCCCCACTGAGTCAAATAGTCACGTTATCAACCAGCTACGGACCTTATATGATTGTTCGCCATGCTTGTGCTTCGTTTCACCTTCAAAACCGTAAGCACGATTCATGTCTTTCGTTTCGTGATTGCCTCTATTAATAAACATGTAATTTGGATATAACCCTGAATAACATTAGCTTTGACAAGGGTAAAGCGAACATGCATACATTTAAAAGCAAATGCGGTTAAGATAACTTCAATGGACCAAGATCCCCGATCTACTAAATCGCCATTCATTAGTAAATAATGTTTTTCATTTGGCTCTCCCGTCAGAGAGAAGAGATGAAGCATGTCGTAAAATTGACCTGATAAGGTTGACATTCAGAAGCCGACTAACAAAGATTCTAACCAAGAGCATACGTACCATGTACATCTCCAATAACATCGCACGTAACTCCATCCTCCAGTTCAACATTAACAAGGCTGTCTGAATTCGAAAAGTGTTCATATGCGCCAATAACGATTTCCCAAACGTATCGTTTTGGCAACGTCTTTCCATCCTTGAACCATTGAACCATAGCTTTTATGAAATCATACGTGATTTTATATTTTCCATCTTCCTGATCAAGTTGTGGCCCAGCGTAACCTTGGTCCACATTGCAGCCGCCTTTCATTCGTGTCAAAAGAATCAACATGCGACAAAAGCGTGATGCTGACCTTCTTCGATGATTTCACGACATCTCTCGATAGGACTCTTCTCTTCTTCCATTTCAATCGCCTGTGCATCAGGGCCGTTATTCGCAAGAGACATTTCAAACGACATAGAAAATCAACACTATACACACCTTTTCGAACTCTATTTTACGAATTAACTTCTGCGTTGATACCAATTGCGCTCTGACAGAATCATTTTTAGGTTCTAGTACCAGGACCTTCTTAAAATCGACGACCGCGGCTGAATACTTAAGAACTTGCATATAGCATGTTGCCCGGCTATTGTGTAAATGGCGTCAGGAGGCGTAGCAATGATCTTTTGATATTGCAGACCGATAGAATGCCTTCGCATATCGTGGATCAAGCTGAATCGCCTGTGCTATTTGTGGTTGTCAGTCATAGCCTTAGTTAGCGCATAGTGTACCTACTTGCATCAGATAGCGCGTAGCCATATTCCTCCAGCTTCATTCGTGTATAGGCCCGGTTACACCATAACGTCGGCTCACCGGGATTTTTCTCGATGGCTGCAGTGTAGAATTTCGCGGCAGTAGGAAAGTCATGGCCTGAAGGAGCGTGTGACACGGAGTTGACAAAAGAAACGGAGGACGAGGAGAAGGGTGAACGGACTTGTAAAAGCTTTGTTTGCTTCTGCCTTCAGCCGAAGGGCCTCAGCTTTATCGTCTTCGGATACCTCGATAGGTTCCAGGGAAAGATTCTTCAGCTCTGGTGACGGCGTGGCAGATGTTATCAGAGTAGAAGTGGACGAGACAGGCGATGAGGGAGTTACAGAGTGCGCGTCGCTCATCGCACAAGAGATAAGAATACTTATCGAGTTCCTCAAAGAGAAGTTTAAATTAACCACCCACGTGGAGAAACTGATCACGATTTTTGAACTAGAATAATCGTATTGTAACGACATACTCAAGTACAGCCAATTTTTTTTACAGAAACGATTGTGTCGATGCTTTAAAAGGAACGATGAAAGTTGCGATACGACCGTGTTTCAAACACAGTAAACACAGAAAGAAATATAGTACGAAAGAGGGTATATCGATGACCCCAGTCACATGAGATCGTGACGCGAGTGTCATCTCTAGACGACGCGACCGACCCTTATTAATAATTGCAAACATCCAAGTTAAAGTATTTGCCAAGGCGCGAGGTGGAATCATAGGCATTGATATTCTGGAGCCAACCATTGAAGAATTGATGCAAACTGTAAGCATAAAACCCGGTCAGTTGAAATTCATGTCTGCATGCAAGGCAACATACTAGTCACAGTTCTGTTGACACCTGCAACAACCCGTTTTGGCAGCAGCAGTAGCTTTCGACTAGGAGAAATCATTAGAGCTGACTTTGCGCACCAATTGAAATCAGAATGAGCCTACGTAAGTCATGCCCTTGAACCATCCATTGTAGGTACCGACAGCAGCGAGGACATTGCCACCATTCTCTTTCAATGTTGCAGCGAAGTATTTGGCACCAGTTTCGACGTTAAAATTCTACATCGGCATCATATGTCAAGATGGTGAGGACAAATGTGGAGGAATGCACAAACAGGGTCACGACAGTTGCCTCCGGGTGCGCCACCGCACTTCTCTTTGGTGAGCTGCATCAAGCCCTGTTCACCGGCTCCACCGACAGTTTCCGGGTTACAGCTGCTCTCTTGCATGGCAAACGAGGCGAGCATGATCGGGGGGATATTATACTTCTGGCCGTATTTATAGAAGTACTGCACGAACGGTTTACAAGGGAGGAAGGCGCCTTTTCCAGAGCTGATTGCGGCAGACAAGTCAACAAAGACGAGATCATCTATTTGCACATAAGGAGGGTTCCAGCCACCGCCATTAAGGCCACAGTTAAGCCAGTCAATGCTCCCGTTGGGTCCTGTTGTACGAGTGGTTTGCACTGTAACAAGATGACGGTCACCTTCAATGATAAGATCAAGATAATTCTGTCATACTGGTTGCTCCGATACTGCCGCAGGAGGACTCTACGTTGACCAAGGCATTAGCGGGTGCAGGTTTGGGCGTAGCAAAAGCTTTCCAGGCCTGGCTCGTTGTGACTGCCTTGGTCATGGTTGTCTTGGGTTTGGCGGCAGACTTTGACAAATGACTATATTCAGCGGAGAAGTAGAAAACACAAAGATGGATCGCACAATACTCTTAGGAGCAGGATGACGAGCCTTGCATCGCTTCCGCTTGTTGTTTGTTGCATTGAGAGTAGAGAGCGTAGGGGAACGAACGAAAATCCTGGAGTGACGATGAGAGTCCAAGGCATGATTGTTATGTGATTTACTAGCGCTAACGGCTAGAACGCTGGCTAAGATGGCCAGGATTGTCGAGGAAAGCCTCATGACCAAGGGCGGGAAAGGACAAGGAGAGATGTACAAGAAAAATGAATTTCAACGGCTTCAATTGCCCAACTTATTGCAACTGTCACAAATAATGTGACCACATTTGTCCCTGAACAAGTTGTTATGGCGAATTGCCGTCTTTGTGGGTCCTGTAATCAACCGTCCCGCAGGACATTGGCCACCCACAACGCGATTACTGCAAGAGGCATTGGCATTGAGTGCACAAACTAAGAGGCGTTATCAGAAAACGGAACGAAGAATGATCCAGATATGCACCGGAGGAAAATTCGCATCTGATCGACAGCAGTGAGTCATGTGGCGCTGTTTGTTTATTGTTGTTGAGGAGTGGGGACCAGTGACTCGCCCGCCGTTGGAGTGACTCCTTGACGAAACCAAAAGGCGCTCTGCGATCTTGCTATCCAGTGTTTCTCTGCTTGCGTACCAAATCTTCTTTACCTACAAAGTTTTCGTCATCGACGACAGACTTTGTATCGGATAGCCCAAATCGTTGATTTGGACGTCCGGCCTTGACTCAGCCGCTGCAATGTGCTCAGACGCCTTGCCCAGATTTGTCTCCCCGTTCCTCAAACTTGCCCTCATTTCTTCCAACAAGACCTCCTTCTCTGGCCATCTTACTAGTACCATTTATCCTACCAACGTTGTCCATGCGTACTCCGTTTCCGCTTAATTTCTCCTTCGTCTATCTAGAACTTTACTAATTACACTCCCCGGCTCGCTCTATATCGCTTTGAACCCCCTCTCAGTCTCCAGAATCCAGTCAATGCACGCACTTCATTCGCTCGCTCATAGAGCACCTCCGGCGACTCGAACTCGAGTCCGCTGGCAACCATACTCGTCAATCCCCCCTGCTTGTTCTATGACCTCGTCTCGATCATCTCCAGCTCTTTATCTGAATACCCCCACCTCTTCTGTAACATCATCTCCTCAAATTGCTATTCCAAGCAATGACCACGATCGCCTTCGTCAAATTCTCTCCAGCACAACCTCCATTCCAAAGGACCTTCTCCACAAGGATACTTCTCGCAATAAATATATCGCCACCCTCGTTGGTGAGTCTTCTTATACACATCATGATGGATTCTGCTGACGAATATGCCTCAAGATCAAGCGGTCAAGTCCCTGTTGGAAATATGGCGCCCTCAAGACATCCCTCCCGTTTTCATGGCTTCCGCACACACGATGGCGTTGAGTGGGAGCGTTTGCGAAGGCAGTCTTAGTCTTGTCCTTGATCCTAAACTCCCTGCAACGAAACAGTTTTGTAACACCCAACTACCTTCTCCAATTTCGCCCTCAAATCGCTCATCACTTTCCCCTTCCTTGCCGCCGTCCATAAGCACGTCACTTTCAGCCTCAGATTTAGACACGGCCGACACATCAAGTTCGCGTTGCCATCTTGTGCCCATCAAATCGTTCGTACATGAAGTTTTAAGACGTTCACGCACCTCTGGGTGTGTTCTCCAGACAGCACTGTGTTATTTGGAGGCCATTCGTGCAAAGGTCCCGGAGTTGGTTCGCGCGGAGAAGGCCGGTGAGGGAGTTCAAGGTGAAATAGATCGTAGTGACTGGATCACTCCAGCGACTCCTGAAGAACTCGAACGTGAACGCGAGTTCATGGACCCTGACGCAGACACGGTCAACATGGAGTCTGATAATAGTTTGGTGCTGACAGTAAGGGTTGACGAAATTTGTCGAAATTATAGTTTCAGCCAGAGCCTCGAATACCAACGTACAGATAATGTCGCAACGAATCATCAAAAGCTTCCTTCTGCTCCGAAGTTACCTCCTCTCCCTCCTCTACCTTCTCCGCTGCTCTGTCCTCGTCGCGCTTTTCTGGCATCTCTCATTCTTGCGTCCAAGTTTACTCAAGATAAATGCTATTCGAATCGTGCTTGGGCGAAGCTTTCGGGTCTTCCACCTCGTGAAATTGGTCGTTGTGAACGCGCATTGGGAGAAGCTCTTGACTGGCGTCTTTGGGTTGGCAAACAGCCTCTCGCCACATCCTCATCGCCTCCGCTAAAACCGTCCATCCACCGTCCGCTGACGCGAGTGCAGAGCGAGAGTTGTCTTCACTCTGGAAAGAAGGGACCATTTCTTGTCCGTGAAGAGAGCGCCAATGTGGTTGACCTCCCTGTCAATCGTGGTCTTCGTAGACACAGAACACTTCCTGCAGATGCATCTGCCCTCTCGAATTCCACACAAATATCCCTGGATCAAGTTCCGTGGCGTACTTCAGCATCTTCGAAATTGGACGTGCAAGATAATGACCGGGTGAATTTGTCAGGTCAATTGACCCCACATATGGTAAAGGTGCGTATTATGACTCATTCTTGTTGACGCCAGTTCGCATCGATCTCTTAGGGCCACGCCCATTATCCATCAACAATGGAGTTGACGTATGGTCATGATTACCGTAACAAGGTCCATCAAAGCCCGAGCCCGCCGACCCCTAGTCTGACCTACTCCCCGTCGTCGACGGGTTCTTACTCTGGGGATCGCACAGTTCAAATGTCGTGTTTTTTAGATGATTCTACAACCGCTCTTAAACCCAACAATACGAGTGGCTCAGAAATTTGGCCTTGGCTTGATAACTCGGACGTCGCATCCTGCTACAGTACCATTTGGAATAATCGAAAGATCAGTCCAGATGTTGGTGGTTCTCTCGACAGTACATCGTCAGGTGATTTCTCCCTGAAAGCCATGGATGGCAGCTCTATATCGTATCCATCGACCTCAGTGTTGGAAAAAGGTGCATCTGCCTATCCCTCTTGTTGGTAATCACTTTTCTATCTCGCGTCTATCCACTACTGCTATTCTTTAAACTGCGTAGCATTTGACTGATTCTTTTTCTTTTCTCCTCTCTTCTCTTTCTTTCTTCGACCGTATATATACATATGCCTGTAAAGATGGATTCTCCTGTCTGGACGTTCTCAGTTTGATTTATTCGAGCTCATTTCATGTATAAATTTCATGTCATGGTTCTCTCAAAGTCTCTGTGCCGCATTTGATGATGCTGTTACACGGAACCCTGCATCGATGAGAGGTGGTACTCTATGCCGCCTCTCATGATTTTGCTCTTATATGGATCGATGTGGCAGATAAGGTGCTTTCTCATTCTCAATTGAAGCCTGCCATAAGAGAGTCAACGAGCACGTGGTGTCGGGTCTCCGTACACAGAGTAAGCTTAGGTGGATGGCCGGATACAAAGGTTCAAGATCAACGGGCTGGAGGGCGAGTCACGAGAATAATAGTAATAATAAGTACAAGGATCTATTGAGGATGATCGATGAGGGTACACGGAGAAAACGAAGTATTTGTCTCAGCCGCACTTCTGTCACCCACGCCAAGTGCCAGACACGACTAAGTATAGATGACAAGTATCTTGGCTCGCCTTATCTCACGCTAGCCGGCGATGCACGTAACTCCAGCTTACAAATAAATATGTACTCATATATCTCAGAATCTATTTATTTGTAAGTACCAATGGAGCTAAATCATCGTCAGATCTGAAAATACATATCAGATGGGTCGAACCTTCCGAGTCCCACATGACACCATCAAGAATGGCCAAGCAATTCCATTTCGATTCTCCGTTACTCATGGAATTAAACCCAGTGTCGAACGTTGACAAAACTTTGACTAGTCGACGTTGAGGATTGAAGTTGACTCGGACACTGGATGAATCATACCTTTGGTCCCGATGATGCCGGGACTTCGGAAGACACTTCTTGATAACTGGGAGCAAATTGACGAGCGTCTCGATGTTTAGCTCGATTGTTTCTGCAAAAGTCATCTGTCAACGAGCACTGCGGCGAGAACGTAGATCCCACGCAATGGATTATGAATAGTCTCAATCAGTGAACTTACCCTCATTTCGACCGGCATCGTTTGCTGCTATCATACTCGTGGTATCATATGCGGTGTCGGATCCTTTTATGGCACCCTTCATCTCATGTCCGACATTCTCTGGGACATTACTTCCATCTATACAATGTCTGAAATAATACAGGGGAAATATTGCCTGTTTGTGGACATTGGCTACCGCATGCTCCTTCACGTTTCGATTCGCCCCTATATCTACAACCAATTTGTAACATCAAGCAGTGATTTATATTTGCCTCTGACATGCTTCCTTAGCGTCTGGTTTCGTCGTCAAACGCATTTAAAGACTCGAACCATCATTTTAAATCCTGTTTCCTGGAACCATCACAAATGCCACGATTTTCAGTTTTCTTGCTTGGGTTATTCTCTTTTCATGCCTTACAAACCCTTGCGCAGGTTCCCCAAACTATTCAGCTTCAGTCTCGTACCGCTCGACCAGGAGGTTCGTTGAAACGGAGAGCCCTTGACCCATCAACAGTGCCTTTGGCAGATTTCTTCCAAGGCACAGATCTCCAGTAATGACTCTTCTTTTACTTGCGCAAAGCATGGCTTTTTGAGCATTGATTAGGTGGTTCGGTAACATCTCCGGTTGGGCTCAATCATCCTTTCAAGCTTGAATCCACTGGAGTACTGACGTTTTTCAGTTGGAACCCCGCCGCAGGTCCTCACAGTGCGTCTTGAAACTCTAGTCAGAACCGGTTCGCATTCATGATTTTTCCAGGTTGTCTTCGACACCGGAAGCGTAACTCTTGAATTCGCCAGTGAGGCAAAAGCGTTCTTTTGATCTTATCCTTTTAATGATCATATTGCTAGGTACCTTATGCGGTTCAGCATGTCCACAAAAACAGTTTGATTCCTCAAAGAGCTCTACGTTTATTGATACTGGAAGGACAAGTAGCATCACTTTTGCTACTGGGGTTGGGGTCGACCCCGTAGTAGGGTCAAACTACAAGTTGACATTGCGTAGTGGTGTAGACACCGTGTCTGTCGGCGGACTTACGGCTGATAATGTCAACCTCTTTCTCATCACAAACCAGACTCCAACCTTCGATATTGATCCATTCAGTGGGATCCAGGGTAAAAACTCGTTTATGGTAGGAACTACTACTGAAACTTGTTGGTGTAAAGGAATGGGTGCAACTGCGCAAGGATTCTTCGCCAGCCTTGTGAATCAAGGTCTTCCTTGTGAGTAGTATCAGATTCCTGTCGACAAGCTGATTCAAAGTCATCGATTAGCCCTGTTCAGCTTGTTTCTAACGCCGAACATCGTTGGAGACGCCGAGATGACGCTCGGTGGGATTGATACCACGAAATTCGAAGGTGATATTCCCCTAATTACATCTTACTTCTGGTATCATCTGATCTTCTCTCTTGATCTTGCCAGGCGACCTAATATTTGCTTCGCTTCCCGCTGGCTCCTCATCTACGTGGCGCCTCGCGTCACCTCAAATTTCAGTCAACGGCAGAACCACCTCGATCTTGAACACACAGCGTAGCATTATCTTTGATAGCGGGACAAGTAATGTTCTATTTTCAACTACCACTACCGAGGTATCTTGTTCTATGTCTCTATGCTCGCAGTAACCCACGTTCTTGTTTCTCAAGGCAATATATGCGTTAATCTCGCCTGACATCAAACCCAATCCGGCCGAGCCTGGAACATATGGAATCTCCTGCGATCTTATTCCGACGTTGCCTGCAGTGATCGACATTGCTTTCACCTCTCAGACCGGAATCCCCTTCAACCTGACGATCCCAAGTAGTGAGCTTAGTGTGGGGCCCTTTGCTAATAACGCCTCCCTTTGCCAGACCCTCATCAACGCTTTCGATGGTCTTGATTTAGTGGGAGGAAGCCTCCTGAAACATTACTACAGTGTGTGGGATATTGGAGGCAAAAGGATGGGTTTCGCTCCTAATGGCATTTGAAATCTGAAATGGATAAGAGCTGCGGCATTGTG
This sequence comes from Termitomyces sp. T108, assembly GCA_017657275.1. Taxonomy (NCBI): domain Eukaryota; kingdom Fungi; phylum Basidiomycota; class Agaricomycetes; order Agaricales; family Lyophyllaceae; genus Termitomyces; species Termitomyces sp. T108. Next base: position 6,755 of record JAGGAU010008539.1, on the reverse strand, counting down.
TCAGACGGAATTTATTCCAGAAGAGGGTAGGAAATCAATTAACAATTGATATATGTAGGGAGGTCTACAGAACACTCTTGCACTAATCTCAAGGGATCTGTCACGAAAGCCCGAGAAAAAGGTTAGTATAATGAAATTCCGTAGAATTTCAGGAGGTATGCATCTGACTGAGGCTGGCGACAGCTTAAGTTGTTTGAACGTGGAATACACATCACATTTCCATACCATTACGAGGTAGGGGTTGTCGAAAGTCGACTTAGACCATAAACCTTTATGGTTTCTATAGTTATAAATCTTGAACATCAACTTCTAAAACCATTCCAGCACGAAAACATGAAAAAACGACTACGTCGGAAACGTAACAGCGTATCTCATTGGTATCTGGGATGAGAATCGTTTGAGATATGTGCAGGCACTAGATTCCGATCTTGCGTGGCATACTATTGCCAAGAAAATTTTCAGTCAAAAGATACAAGAACAAAACACAGGAGACAAACATAGTCTGATTGTGTATGGCTCCAACCCATAGGCACATGGTTCAAAGGACGGAACCCACTATGGCGCGACGAATGGCTGCTGTTTTGAGAATAGACGTCGTAGCGAGGCTGAGCCGGATATGTTGATTCAGGTATCATGTTCAGACCATTGGAACTATTTGTGGAATGATGAGGATAGCCAGAAGATCCCGGGCGGTCTTGGTTGATACTGCCGATAGTTATGATCTGCACACATCCGAAATCAGGGAGAACTCACGGAAACCGACGTACAGAATCTGACTCTATGGGCATCGGGTGTAAGGCATATGGTTCACTACTTTTCTTTGGGTCAAATAGAACTTTTGACATGCGGAAGATGCTCACGTTACACGCCTGGAGGTTGGCAGAGGGACCATGCCAGCATCAGCATTGGAGCGCATTGGTGGAGTGTGCTCTCTGGTGGGGGGAGTGGATGCTTCCGACAGCCCCGATGAGCCAGCAGTTGAAGGTCTGCCATCCACTGAGTCTTTCCTGACAGCTGACTTTTTTCTCGCCGGGACACCTTCCGGCCACGTACACTGCACCCAAAAACCGTTAGGTCATCATCAATCACTGGAAGGATCTTCATACATCTCTTTGGCCGTGCGTGCAACGCATGCAGTTTGGCTTCGTCTCATCACACTGTACGTGGTCAGTTAGTAATGAGAAGACTAGTTACATGACACACTTTGATTTTCTTGACTCGACATGTCATACATCCAGTCTTACTACGGGTATATTTAGGACGTTTACGCTGGGCGGGTTCGGAACGGGGAGGTGGAGATACGAGGTGCGTGTGGCCATGATTCAATGGGGGCGAATAGTATTGAGCGTGGTTCGGGAGGTAGGGGGCAGGTGGGGAACTGGAACGGTTTAGTTAGGATGGAGTCACGGAAGGGACTGAGGATACGCACTAGGACATGTTGTCGGCCATGAGATCGACGAGACGGGGAAGACTTCGCTCTTGGCCGGCTCGCATAGCATTTATAAAGGTTTTGAGAGAAGCAAGGAGCCAAAAATGAATTGCACGCCAATGTTATGGGTCCTTAATCGGCGTGGATCAGAAAATCAGTCAGATCTAAGGGTCGGGGGCCAGTGTGTAACGCATTGACCAGATCCTAGGAGTTGTGTGGGGTTTTATCATTTTATTTGTCTCCCTTCACAAAAAATGCTTCTGGCATCTTTTTCCAGGGACATCTCTTAAACTATTCCCCCGTGGAACAACCAACGTCACAAAGCCTTCCTTATTCTGACCGCCGCATTTTTCTTGCGGTCAATTGATGCGTCCTTCTTTGTTGGGCCACCGTCGGGGCGCCGTGTTGTTCCGATCACCGAGTAACGAAGCAAAGCATAAGCACTGTATTCTTCCGCAGGCCATGCAACGGCGAGCTCAATTGCTTGTTGCCAGCGCAAGTTCAGCAGAAGGCAAGGGCTCTCAATGAAGAATGTATCTCCACCGCGGCCCGGAAATTACACATATTCCTCCGTGGAATCAATTCACTCCACTGATGCATAAAAACGGAGTTCTCAGTGACCATGTGTCAAACCTGGCATCAGAAACCCATGCACAAGACACCGTAATGCATGTGGAAACACGAAGGTTTAAACGTGGATCATACGCAATGAGTGTATACCCCTCTTGATATTAGGAGATTTTGTCCATCATTTTTCCTTGGTGCACATGCAAGTTGCATCTCAATGGAGCGCCGAGGTATTTCCATTAGCTGAACTTATCCAGGCTTGACAACAACTATACATGGGAGGCTTTGCAGGAGGTGGGCCGGGGAAGAGCTGGGGCCCAAAGTGCCCTACGTACTGCCGAGGACTGGCCATGAGCGAGGGCTAACGCCAAGGGCCGAGGAAAGCATGACTGAACTTGATGAGCAAATGATAGCATCAAATGTAACCTGACAAAAAGTGCGTATGGTCGGGCGAAATGTCTGTGCCTCTATTAAATGAAAACAGACCGAACTGACTTTTGCTAGATACTACTCTCAAGCAATGTAGAATTGCATCCCGATCTTTGTGGCCAAAGAGCTGTCAAAGACACGCATTGAGACAATGTGGGTCCACCTGAGTTGCTTCCAGTCCTAGTGCTAGTGATGTTCCAGAACGGCATTGAATGAGAGCCATGACAGGGATTCCAACCATTGGCACGACCTTCAATCTGGCGGGAGCGAGGTGTGGATGGTCACGGCACGGAAAGATAAAGAGTGATATAATATTGCCTACGGCAACTTTCTACATACGTATCATTGGCGAATGATAGCAGCTGCAGGATTTTTCGGTTATGGTCACATACGTCAACGATCCGTCGTTATGTGGTCATCGCTGAGAGCTTCGCGCTTAGACTTGGGAAAGCACATGTGTATATCACCACACGTATTTACCAACTCCCCGAATGCCAGACTCCAATTTGATAGCGCTCACGCTGAATGTTTGCTTCAAACACCTCTAGTTGGGTTGTCTCGTTCCCCCGGTCAGACAGCAGAACTCCGAGTCGGGCCGAAGTTTTCTACATGAAACTTCTCTCGAATACCTAAGTATGGAGGATCAAGGATCCTCTTTCTCCATTCCCGGCATTGAATTCAACCGGCTGGAAGCATCGAGAAGATTTTACTGTTTGACATGTTCTTTCTCAAAATCAGTATATACATGACATAGCCCGTCAACGACGCGTGTTATCAGTCTGTTATAGATAAAAATGATAGAAAGGTTCATATGTTCAAAGAAAACTGCTGACGACACGCTATTTCAGCTCGGGGCAGTTGCAGATTTGCAAGGACCGAACAAGTCCATGAAGAGTATTCCTTCACTTTTCCCATAATCAAAATCCAAGTAGTTTCAGAAGGAAACGACAGAGCATATGTACTGACGCCCGGAGTTGTGTTAAACCTATTTCTGAGACTCCCGTTCGGCAGTCACAAAGCGGGTACGAGAAACGATGGCACCACACATACAACTACTGATGTCGAGGTCGAGAAAGAGTGATTCGTTCTAGCCTTGTGGAGCAAACGCGGCAACAGGGTTGTACTTTCCTTGTCCTTCACAATGAGCATAGAAGAAGAATAAAACCCGTGACCCAGCCCTGTAGGCAAATACGTAACAGTTTAGAAAGTTGTTCATCGTGGTAGATGCAAGGTTTAGAAGGCACCCATTCGAAACCCAGAGCGGAAAGCAAAATGAATCATTGTAGTCGGTGGTATTGTACGGAAACAGGACAGTGAAAACGTTAGTGGCACAGCATATGCAAAAGGGTGAGCTGAGGCGCGTACACACGTATACAAGTGTAACTATAAAGGCGAACAGGGATTCAAGCCAAAGAGTGGATGGTCAGAAGAGGGAAAAGATCTTGTAATTCCATGATTCATTGGAGATTCAGATACATTATTGATTGAAATTGTCTAAGGCAATTGATGATGCATCAGCGAGGGTTACACGAAGAATCCATTATCGCTTTGGAGAAGAGTTTGGATTGACCCCCTGACCGTTAGCTTCCGTACGGCTGGAGGATGGCCTTGAGCCATTGTGGGTCTTTGACCTACAAAGAATGAGATTCTAGTATGTCACGAAACAATTTCAATCACACTCACACATCACCTCGGCGAGACTTGGGCCAGTCCCACACTTGTTGAATCCATCTTGCCATAGGTACGTCCTGTTTCATAACATTGACAATCCAAGGATGAGCGAGCATGTCCCTCGGGGTAGGACGCGTCAACGCATTCACGATCAGTCTGTCCAGATTCAACTATCACATCATAAGCAGGCGAACAAGAACACCAACGTTTGTTTAATGAAATCTTTCATCTCATTACTCCAGCGGACGTCACGTTCATCTTCCAGACGGGGAGGCTGCAAAACTACGTAAGTGGGGGTATCAATTAAACGTGATGGCACAGACCTCAGCCGTTGTGATATACATCATTAGCTCAATTGGAGGCATGTCATTGGGGAAAGGAAACCGGTTTTGAACCAGCTCAAGGAGGGAAATACCAGTGGACCACACATCAGAACGAATTGTATATTCATGTCCACAAATTCGTTCGGGCTAGAGGAATACAATCGTGTGTTAGTTAACGACAGTCACATGGAATGATAATCCACCAACAGCCATGTAAAAGCTTGTGCCAGTGAAAGTGCCCGCCAGCGAATCGACGAGTTCACCGGAGACTCCGAAATCACATAACTTCACAACACCCTCCCGAGAAAGAAGTATGTTTGAAGGCTTCACATCTCTATGTATCGTCTTCCTTGTGTGGAGATATGCGAGGCCCTGCAAGACCTGCAATTTCAGTGAGCATTGGAACACATCCAACTTGGAGATCAACGTACCCCTTCAGCTACCCGACCTGCGATCAGCTCCCCTACTATAGCTCCGCGCTCTTTAATGCGTTTACCGACACTTTCCAGACTGCCACCTTCACAATAATCCATAAGAATCTTGACCTCGCTCGAAGAAGGTGACATGTATGCTCCATAGAATTGTATGATATTCATGTGTTTGGTGTTCGAGATGATGGAGACTTCTCGTAATAGCTGCTTCATGGGCGCCTCTCTAGTTGTAATTGTCTTGCGAGCCATGATTCTGTTATTGCGCTTATCCTTAACTTTATGAACGGCGCCACCAGCGCCCTCCCCAAGACGTTCGATCTCCTCAAATACCTCGTCTGAGAATGTCAATGGTGCATAATTGGCGTTATTAAGGCTATCGATCATTTCCTTGACATCAGTGGCACCAAAGCCATTGACGTTGGATGAAAGGGGCACGCAGGTAACGCTATCGACGGACGAAGAGGGACGTATCGTTTCGCCAGGACGTGCAGTATCGGGGTCCCCCGTTGGGTCGTCGGGCCCACCATAATAGCTTTGGAACAAAGATGCACCTCGTCCTTGGGGGATCGCGAGACGGATGGCAGGTGGATTTGGGGTGGCTGCTCTTGAAGGAGTGGGATTTTGGAGAGAAGGGGTGTAGGCAGGCGATCTGGACTGAGGCGGAGAAATAGAGAGACCGGGATCAGGAGGCTTGGGACTTTTGCGAATGTCGAGAGGAGTGGTAGGGGCGAGCATGGGCGAGGAGGACCTGTAAGTGCGGGGCCCGAGAGGACGGGGCGGGACGGTAATCCTACTCTCCGCCATTGTGGACGTTGTGGTCAAGGTTACTGTCACAACCAAGACTCATCATTTCCGTTTGGTCTCGACAAAAGGGGAAGTCAACACGGAAGTATTTCAAAAAATTCCTCAATACATATCCTTTTCTGACTACATATACCTGGCATCGCAGCCTCTTCTCGCTTAGATACACATCCCATACCTTCTGTTGAGTTCATGCCCTTCTAGACACTAGTGCAAAGTTAAGTCGGAAGTTACTATTTCCTTGACTTGATTAAATAAGTAGTCAGCTACGACCCGATCATCTGACATTCCGGATAGAGCATTCAGAAGAATTCCAATGTCTGGCGCTCCTCAAATGAACTCTTCTGAACGTTTGTGAACAAACACAAGTCTATACGCTTGACTTGAACATCTTCTCGGGCCGGTCAGTTGGTAAACCAGTAGTCAAAAAATCGACACAAAATTCTCAATTGGGTCACTGATAGTTCTCGTGGTAGCAACGTCTTCTGCGAAAATATTGCGTTGTAAAGACAAAACCACTGGCAGCGTTCAGATTATAATTGACCGCATCAAGCGCCTCGCATGTATATGTATATATAAGCGTTTGTACTGAGTAGAGATTACAAGCTTTGCTGACAGGCAGGAAGGAGGTAATTGGAACAGGGGTGTCGTTAAGCCCTACCATGGATATGGACTTAGTTACTCGGGGCGATCCATTTCATGATCATTGATGGATACGGAGATTATTCTTTCGGCGATCTCGCAAAGGATGCACATCTCGTGTACAGTGTCCAACAGTTAAACCCGGCCTGTCTCTGGTGGTCGGAATTTTGATCTCCTCGCTGCGCGAGCAAAAATCTAGCAGGAGACCCATGTCAATAGTCATAGAAATGCAATAAAAAGATGAGCCTAGCTTACATAATACAGCCCACTTTTCAAGAGAAAAAAATCGAATGTGAAACCAGATGATAAACCCAAATGTGAAGCCGCGTGGAAAGAGGCCCCGGGAAGCTCCCGCCAACTCTTGTCCAGAATTTTCCCAAAATTTGGCCTCAAATCCCCAATCTTCAAGGCCTCAAATCCCCTATAACGGACAACATATATCCAAAAAAGGAAAGTCTCATT